>JAOTQH010265052.1:0-11013 GCA_025631255.1 Cornus kousa | reverse complement strand
AATTTTACTTTGACCTATAATTATGAGTTATTATACTTTTTTACCTTTGAAATTTTGAGTAATTATAATTTTGCCTATAGAATTTTTATAATTCAACTTTTTACATATAAAATTTTGAGTAATTATACTTTTACGTATAAAATTTTAAATAATCATACTTTTACTTATAAAATTTTGAATAATTCTACTTTACCTATAATTTTTTTAATAATTCTACTTTTACCTATCAAAATTTTCATAATTCTACTTTTTCCTATAAAATTTTGAGTAATTATAATTTAACCAATAAATTTAGAGTAATTATACTTTTTCCTATAAAATTTTGAAGAATTATACTTTGACCTATAAATTTTTGAATAATTATACTTTTACTTATAAAAATTGTTATAATTCCACTTTTATAATTACTCTAAATTAATTGTTCCCCAAACTTCAAACATTGTGTGTTTGTGTGTTGCGGGGGAGAGAGAATTATATCTTGTGTCTAAGTGTACCCCAAACTTCAATGCCAAGCTCTGTGCGTGTGAGTGTACCCCAAACTTCAATGCCAAGCTCTGTGTGTGTGTGTGTGAATGTGTGTGTGTGTGAGAGAGTGATGAAGGGTTGTCATATTCCCTATGTTGTGTGTCAATAGGTTGTATGGCAGAGGACATGAAACAAAGATGCGTGTCATGTCTGATAGGGATGCGTGAGAGATCTTGTAGGCTTTAATTGTCAGAATGGTGGAATAATAGACTCATCATTCCTGTACTGCCTCACTAATGCCTTAGTATTTAGTGGGTTTCTTACGCAGCAGACATGACATGAAAATGTGAGATCAAAGTGAAAATCTCAAAATAGACTACTCATAATTGTTGACCTATGTTGCCCATGGCTCAATAATTTGCAGGTGACACAAAATTCCCAGAGTCTTAAAACTTCCATGCATATAACATACTTGTTTTCTCGAGGCTGTTGCAATGTTACATGCGTGTCTTAATTGCTGGTTTTTTTTAATATATATATTTTTACAAAAGATGTGATAGTATGTGATTTGACTGAATTTGTAGGATATGGAGTTGAGTGATGGGATGTGTTCTGCCACTATTATCATACTAGGCTGGGTGGGTCGTAATCGTAATGTATCTACCAAACAGGTAAAATTCAAACACGCATTACGAAGATCTTCCTACCCAGCGAAAAATCTGTTTAATAATAATGTTGAACCCTCAATATTAATTTGAGATATTTATTAAATGGATTATAAATATTAACATGTTTAATAACTAATTTATCAAAAATGAGATATTTAATCAAATAATAAATATTAAAAAAAACATGAGTCACAATTAATTCAAATATTCAAAGAAAAAAATATCAATCATCTCGTAGTCAAGTAAATTGAATCCAAATGTTTAAGTAAAATTTATAAAATGTATTCAAAATTTACATTAAAATGATATAATTGTTCATAGTTATTGCATATTCACAATTATGACGCGTTGAGTTATACGAGCATAAATGGGTTACACCGGTTGAACCCCTCAACCCTAACACGAGACAATTAAGTAAACGGATTAATCATGTCATCGCGCTAATAACTTGAACTTGTTTAAAATAATTCAAATCGCATATTTCTTATTGTGTTCTAATCATATTGACGAATCGAAATTTGCCACTCTTACGGTATCATTACACTAAAACACGCAAAATAAAAATTTGCAATACCTTGCAAGTCAGTTTTCTTTATGAAGTATTTGGTTTGTTTGAACAAAGTGACAGTTATCAAATTGGAAATCAATTTTTAAAAACAAATTCAATTACATCAATCAATGACCTCAATGTTACTACGAAACAAATAAGAGAAAAACCAAAATAAGATAGTGATAGTTTTAAGATCATATTAATTACACTAGACACTCTACAAAACACTAAACAAACATGTCGGTGCAATTATCCAATGTATTACTAGAAAATAATGGGGTCAACAATATTCAAGCCTGTATGCAACTCTCTCTCTCTCTATATATATATATATCTAGGTCTTGAAGTGAAATGAAAATACATGCAGCTCATCTACCAGCAATGTTGTCACAATGGGTTCCTACATTAGAGAGAATCCCATGCAAGTTGTTGTTAGGTCTTTATGTGGTCTTAGAAAAAGATCGATGATTCAACATCCATAGGTTAGACATCTACATTTCCTAGACTTTTGCTACAGCAGTAGACAAAAGCATTGAAGCTTACATGAAATGACCCCACTACCCCCTTCTTTATCCAAAACTCAAGTATATCAAACACTTCACTTTAGAAAAAAAATCAATTTGACCCAAACAAGTATATAAAAGTGAAAGTGAACCTCAAACTTTTCTGACCCCTTCAATCATTCATCCAACAGGTTTCTCTTTTATAAAATCTTCGAACCACTTTCACTTCCATTTCCTAAGCAAAAGCATATTCCCATGCTAGGGTTTTATTTAAATGTTTTAGAAAAAGTGTCACAAATGGGATTAATTAAAAATTCATTCATAGAGGTATGCCAAAGATGTTTCAAATATTTAACTACCATTTTGACTTTCAAGTGAGCATCTATTTACTTTTTCTTTTTTTCTTTTTGATAAATTAATAATTTTATAAAAAAAAAGAATATACAAAACGGCAAAAGTGGCGTCGATGACTGCATCCGTAATTCTATAGCTTTTGTACAAATACTTTATAGAGAAGTAAATAGACACAACTTTCACAAATCGCACAGGGAGACTTGAATTATCAACTTTCACTTTGAAAATACAGCAGACTAAGCCACTCAATCATAGATGTATAAAAGTTGAGAAGGATTTATGATAAAGTTAAAATTTTCTAAACTAATCACTTTCCACAAAATGTTTTCAAAATTAACATGAGATCGAGACTAGACTTGAAAAAATAATATATATATATATATATATATATATATATATATTTCCTCCTCCCCTTTTTGAAGACAACTTGGTAAGACCAATAGAACGTGAATAACAATACTTTACCTTATCTAAATTGAGAAGGAAAAAAAAAATTCATTTCCTCCATCAAAAAAGTTGGTATTGGAGCCATCAAATCATTGTATGGCTTAAAGAAAACTGGTCCCCATAGTCCACAATTCAGAATTGGCCCTATACAAAGTTTACAAATTAGTAATCTACATGACTGAAGACTATGTGAGATTGATTAATGGGGACAATGGAGTATCGACAGCAAAAGAATAATCAATCATTTTAGCTTTGGTTTTGCTTATTACTTTGCATGCAATGCCATTTACCATTTTACACCATTAATTAGAGTTTGTCTGGCAACTATTATTATTTCGTATTTTTTGTTTTTGTTAATGTATTGTAGTGAAGCAAAAATACGAAATATGTTTAGTAATATTTACTGTTATTTAAATAGTACCAAAATGCCTCTGAAAAAGAGGTTAAAATCGGAAATATAAAAATGATATTTTTGATTGCTTACATGTAGCAAAAGTATTGTTATATATATATATATATATTAAATGACATTTTTAACTAGTCATTTAATTTTTCAAACTTGCAAATTTTTTTACCAAACATGCTTTTATATTTTTACTTCCGAAAATCTTGCAACAATTTTACCTCATCAAACAAGTTTCAAAATAGTGTTAAACACACCTATAGTTCAAACACTACTTTTGATTCGGGTCAAAGTATAAGTGGTTGCCAAACGAGCCCTTGATGTTATTTTCTCACCTATCAAAGTAGATGGTTGAGGGTTCGAGCCCAGGTAGAGGCAAAGTGGGTGTATGAGTATTTCTTGTCAAGGTAAAAAAAAATTAAAACAAAAAATTTAATGCCACTTACATTAGCTAAAAATAAAATTAAAAGTAAAAAAAAAAAAAAAAAAAATTAAAAAAAAGAAGAAATGCAAGCATATCCTTTGCTATAAACCAAAATCAGTCAATTGCTTCTATTGTCGTTGTTCGATATATATATATATATTTAAAAAGGGTAATTTCTTGGTAGGGGTCAGTAAATAATCCGTGAATTCGCGAATCCGATCTAATTCGTGCAAATCAGATCGTATTGCTACACCCACGGATTGGTCGCGAATTCAAAATATTTGAATCCGTAGCTCACGGATCAGATTACAGATTAGACTATTAAAATCCGATTCGATCAGCTAGATTTATATATATACACATATATATATTCAAAGGATGTATTAGTTAATTTAATTAGTTAATGATAATTTAATGAATTCTAGGGATGTATTTGTTAATGACCATTTAAATATATGAATTAATGTTTGATAAATTAAAATTTTATTTATTGGATTATGGTTAAAAAATAAACAATATTCGACAATTGAAGAAAATTTTCAATTCAAAAATCTAAATCGATCCAATCTGATCCGTCATTTCACAGATCCAATCTAATCTGATCTGATATGTTATCTCTCGAATCAATGGCGTATTAAATTTTTTTAATCCATTAGAAATATATCAAATTAAAATAAATACCTAATTCAATCAAATCCAATCCGTTGCCACCCTTATTTTTTGAGCCTCTTGAACAAGTGTTACTATCATGTCCTGTTGTGAAAAATAGGCTTGAATAAAGAGACCATAAAGTCTCTTTCTAGACTGCTATTAAATCAAAGCAAGCTTTGGCAACTTGGCCTTAATAGTAATGAAGTACACATTAATAATCAACTAAGGGTCTAGTCATTTAAAGCTTTAATTTGGGGCTTATGCATTCCAAAGCAACCAAGCTCATGAACTTTAGTCTTAAAAAACAACCAACCTTTGGCTTTTCAGGGCCATGTCATGACAAGGTTCTAGTGTACACTGAAAAATCAATTTGCTAGTACATTTTGGTTAAAGCTAGCTTTAGTTGCTAAATTGTTCATTTTAGGTTTGGGCTAGCGTTACCAAACAAATCATAATTAAGGGTTCAAATTTGATGTTTCCTTCTATCATCAACATCGTTACATACATATTGTTAATTTGGTCGATGATTAGGAAGAAATGTAACTTTTGTAACATTGAAGTGTATAAAATAACATTGCCTTTTTGTTATTTTCGTCCACTCATTTTGAGTTTTATCTAATTTAACGGTGTGACTTTAATTTCACAATCATCGTTTGAATATATCTGAAGAGATCCTTTCGAAACTTTTTCCACTCCAATTATATACCGACCTTACTTAACGATGAGAAAAAGTGCTGAATCACCCTCAATCTTTTGATTTTATGCATAATTTTATCTCAGCAAAAATAGGGCGCGGTTTGTTTCTGACCATTGGATGCAAGTAGGGGTAGCAAAATGGGTCAGGAACCATCAACCCGCCCATATCCGCCCCGCCTTTTAATGATTATGGGTGAATCATATTTAATTTGAGCGTCAAGATGGGTTGGGTAATTTTTAACCACTTAATTTGATGGTCAAGACATATTCAACCCATATTTCACCCATCACATAATAAACACACAATATACATCTATTTGCACTCAACTCATTTCTCTCTCTAAAAGTCTCTCTCTCATAATCTCTCTAAATTTGTCTCTTTATCAATCCCCTCTCTAAATTTCTCTCTCTAGAAACTTCTTCTAAAAAATAAATAAAATAAAAATTTAAAAAATTAAAAATTAAAAAAAGTAAAATAAAAAATTAAAAAAATATATTAAAAAATAAAAAATTTAAAAAAAAAAAATTAAAAAAATTACAAAATTAAAAAATAAAACATAAAAAAATAAAATTTAAAATTTAAAATTTAAAATTTAAAATTTAAAATTTAAAAAATTAAAATTAAAAATGTCAAATGAAAAAATATTCAATTACTAGTAACGCAGTTTTAAAGCTCCAAATTCTAAGTTAATTTTACAATTATATTCTTATATTGGTTACCAAACACATTTAAACTTAATTTTTCAAAATAAAAAAATTTGTAAATAGTAAAGAAGCAATTTCAAACAAGCTCAAATTATTGAATCATTACAACCTATGCCATGTACAAATTGTCCACACGTTCCTTTCCTATTTTCTAAATTGTCCAGATCTTTTCCATTAAAATATTTTCTCTCCATATTTTTGCCAGCATTCTTTCCAAACATAGAAAATATATTGGTCTTTTTATTTTACTATAAAATTCCAGATGTACATACAGTATATATGACGAGTCAGTAGTCACCAAATATTAATTTCGCTGATATTTATCAATTTTCCTTTGATTAATAAGACTTTTCCCCTCAATTAAATCAAGAAATTCATTATTATATATATATAAATAAATAGACTGATATGCTATAACCATCAGCTAATTCTGTGAACTTGCCTTAATAATTAATATGAGCATGGTATGCCGCTCATGGTTATAGCATATCAGTCTATTTATAACCTGACAAGTTCACGGATCAAACTCACACTCGGAACCGAGCCAACAGAGCCAAGCTTTTTTTTCCTCATGATTTCTTTCCCTCTAAACCTGTTCAATAAAGGTCGAAGGCATTGAAATCCCTGTAAACAAACACCAAACACGACGGAAGAGCACCGTGAAGATTGCTCCGGTAATAGCCCAAGCCATAATTTTTAAAAAATAATTAAAAAAAATTTAAATTTAATGGGTCCACCGGTCAGTATGGGTTGACCCGACCCATTTTAACCCGTCCAAAACGGGTTGAATATAAGTCATGACCCACATTAGACCCGCCCATTTTTAAATCGACCCGACCCGCCCATTTGCCACCCTAGCTTGTGCCTATCCAAAAATAAATAAATAAATAAAAACAAATAAATTCTATTAATATAGGCAAATTTAGCTCAACCAAAAAAAAAAAAAACATTTACTAATATTTGCCCACCAAATATTAGTCCACCAAAACATGCCCAAGTCTTAAATTTATGTTTAATATTAGTTCACTCCATTTACAATTTCTGGATCCATCCTTGCATAGTGCAAGAAAACTTTGCGGAACGTACGATTCATTACTCCGAGGCATTAGCAGAAGTAAACTTAGAGGAGAAGAAGAAGTAGCATTCAGAATTGCATGCTCTCAATGGATTATTAAGAGAGTAGAAACCCTAGTTGGGTCTTTTTTGGACTCTTTCTTTGCTATACAAGTTATTTCCATACCGAAATTTCCGTCAGTACACTTGGACCTTGCGGGCCTCTCTCTTATTTTTAACTGTATACTGGATCACTTGACAGGATGGGCTTCCCGACACTCATTTGACTGAACGGCCCATTTTGTTTAATTGGACCCAATTCTCTATTCCACTTGCTGCCGTACGTTAGGACACATTTCTTGCTATTGTTGGGCCTCTTGCTCAAGGCTGAAATGTCACTAAGGAAGAGAGAGAATGTATATTGAAAGGAATTTTTTATTTTATTACGTATTACTAGTATTATTTTTATTATTTTTTAAAGGATATCTTGGTATTTTCACCTTTTGAATAGAGTTATACGTGTCAGCGGCCTTGATGCAAGTGGGTTCCACAAAAACACCCAAATCTGCTAGACAGTCACCACGCATACTCTAAAACATTTCAAATTAATATAAATAGTGATATTCTATCCCATTAGAGCAGCTAGCTTATACTTGACTCTGGTGCCGAGCGCGCCAAAAATCTAAATCATGCATGTAGGTTGTGATTATTTATATTAGTATTAGCTCTTGATCTTCCTAACTATATATATATATATATATATATCTATAGTGGAGGAAGGTCTTTCCAAAACTCTTCACTCTCTTCGATCCATACATGTCTCTGTCTCACTACTCTTCATCTCCAACGAGTTGGGTCCGAGCGCTTCATTGTTGCCGGACTGTGAGCTTTGTGGCGTCTCCCTGTGAATTGTACTCGGATTAAGCTCTTCATTTTCTCGGTTGGGTTCGGAGTTTGAGTTTGATCCGTCTGTATAATCTGACAATGGGAAGTTAAGCTTGGCTCTGCTGGCTCCGCGGAACTCAATGGCGGCCTTGTCGTAAGCCCTTGCAGCTTCCTCCCCTGTATCGAACGTGCCAAGCCACACCCGGGCTGCTCGCTTGGGGTCTCGGATCTCCGAAGCCCACTTCCCCCACGGCCTCTGCCGGACTCCCCTGTACTTCTTCTTGCTCTCACTTTTCTGTTTTTTCTCCTCTTCATTATTTGGCGGGAACAAGTTGGTGCCGCCACTTTGCGTAGGCTGGTGGAGGGCTTGTAGTAGATCAGTGGTGGGATCACCACCAACACAGCCTCTGATGACGTGCGTGAGAGCCGAGACGATGATGGAGTGTTCCTGTTCTCGGGTCAAATGAGAAGAAGAGGAGGGCTTTTCCGTCGAGGATTTCTGAACTTCCTTGGGGTTCATTTTGAAGAAGATGAAGAAATAAGTTGGTGTCGGCAAGCACGAGGATGGAATGCATGGGGAGGATTTCATACAAATATATAGACGTTGAGGGAGTCCACGTGGCATCCAGCTGACAAATAAATAGGTTTTTTTTTTTTCAAAAAAAAAAAATTGTTTGCAATGTGCATGAATGTAGACTGGCGGTTCGGTGCATGAATGTATACAATATATTGATAGGTGTCCGAAAAAAGGTGTCCGAAAAAAGATTCATAAGTACGGAGTAGTAAATGATGGTGAATTTATCAAATTTGAAGAGTAGGTATCAATTTATGCCTAATTGCTTCATATGTAGTTTCTCGAACCACATTTTTTAAACGAACTAGAGCTAGCTAATTTAAATTGATCTCGTAAACTATCCGTTACAGAGTGGATGTGTTTATTTTTTAAATGAGTCATATCATCAAGTTACTCATTCCAAATTTCATTTCAATTAAATTAATGATCTGCGGCTGCCAATATATATCGAGATAACAAAAATGTATTATTCTTATGTATATCAAGATTTAGTATCCTATTCATATTTTGTCTACTAATCCTCCCTCGTTTTACACCTTTGTTGAAGAGACTAGAGAAGAAGCTTAACATTGCTCATATTATGTACAAATCTATGGAGGCTGGTGTTTTTCACATTGACAATTATACATAATGTTGTCAAAATTAAGCAAATAGTTCGTTAACAGTAAATAATAATTTTGACTTTGAGTTGGGTTCAACTTCAGGATTGAGATGGTCAGTGACACGTGGGAATTTCAATTGGTTGCTGAGGTCGGCGTTAATGAGCTTCGCCTCGTAAAGGACGTTGTTGTACAGACAGAGGAATCAATTCTAGTGTTGTCGTAGTCGTACAGAGTACTATATACTTGATGAGTAGTGCTATTTTTCCCTACTAGTAAAAATCCTACAAAAATATGACACCACCGTGTATATCATTGTATGGGCCAGTTATTTATTTATTTATTTATTTTCTCAAAGTAATCATACATCATCTCTATCCCAATCACAACAACTCTAATCTAATCGTGCAGGTATATTCATCGTGTCGTTAGATTCAACATCCCCAATAATTGCTACTTCCATTTTTTATTTTTTATTTTTTTTCTTTTCTTTTCTTATGCATAAAACTAAACTAAAATTAAATAATTCTCTAGACCACTCAAATAGCTAATTCTAAAAATAAATAAATAAATAAATACATATCAATGATCTCAAATTCAATCCAAGCATGTTTTACCCAGATTCAATTCAGGAATCACCTTCGATTCAATTCAATGTTCAAGTTGATTTTGATGTAGTTCCGGTTGGTGTCGAATTCGACGGCGAGGATTAGGGCAAGATAATGGTGTTGGAGAAAACAATGAGTACTCTCCGGAGAGATCACCGGCAAGTGAGGTGGAGTTGGAGATGACGAAGGCGAGGCAAAATCTGGGATTGATACTGATCTCTGATAAGGTGAAGAAGACGAAGAATGTTTAGTTTTATAGCCCTAATTGCTTCAAAATGTGAATTGATTGTTTTTCAATGAGAGAGAAATTGGGATATATCACTGAGATTTCGGGTTCGTCGTCGCTGCAGCCAATGTTTTATAGCAGAAGAGCTCAAACAAGAGAGGACATTTATGATTATTATCTATGTGACTTGTCAAATTAATATTTTTTATTTATGTCAGTTTTAAGTGATAAATATAGTCAAAATTATCATTTTTCATATTTGATGTATAATTGGGGTCCACTTATATAATGCCGTACGACTAGTATGTGGAGCGCCGAAATGCGAAAGACAGATTGTTGAATTGGAAAGACAACATGTATTAGTGGATCGATTTGGTAGTTTGTGATTGGTTGAAATATTTGATGTTATAAATTGCGGTCCACTTATTTAATGCCGTATGAAGCCACGCTAGTTTGTGGACCGCCGAAAAGCGAAAGACAGGTAATTGAATGCGGATTGTTTGGTTGTCTCAAAATTCCGTTACTAGGTTACTAGGTTGTGGTGGGGTGACTATGGCGGTGAAATGTGGTCAAGAGAGGTGAGCTAGATTGAGAAAAGAAGGATAGGGTTGGTGGCAATTTATAGAGTTCTGGGAGTAGAGGAGCGGTTTACAATAGATTAAAATTGCATTAATGTCATAGGTTTAGTATACTTTATTGCATATATTTTTTTTTATTTTTATTTTTTACACATAAATATAAAAAAATCATTTTCTCCTTCGTTATAGTTTTTTTTAGTTAAAATGATATTTAATGTGTGAAAATATGAGTTTTATTATCCATCGTTTATTGGGCATATTTACTTTGTAGGAATTTTAAATCCTTAAATCGAAGTAATGAAGAACTTCGATAAATCCACCGATAGAACAATTTCTACTGATATCTATCTAGCAGCCTTCGATAAATGCTTAGAACATCTCCAATTGAAAATGTGCTCCCTATACGGAAAGAAACTTGAAAGAAAAGTTTTGAAGTTGTCACAGCAAATTTGTCATATTATTGTGTGTGGGTCTTTTGAAACTCATACATATATATATATATATATATATATATATACTATTATTAAATGTACAAAGGGTTTCAGTGTTTCAGTATTTATTTATTAATATAAAAAAATATTTATTAATTGCTTCAGTAGTTCAGTATTTATTTATTAATATAAA
>JAOTQH010265041.1:0-11014 GCA_025631255.1 Cornus kousa | reverse complement strand
TTGTGTTTGGTGAACGTACAGTAGATGGTAAGTGAGTTAAACGACGAAGTATTCTACAAGGGTAAACTGGTCTTCCACTTTTTCTGGCACCGGAAGTTGACGTGGTGGGGCAAAATGCAACAAAACAATAGTTTAGGGGGGTTTTTTGTAGTTTAGGGGAGTTTCTTGCAAAATCCTAATAGTTTAAGGGGGTTTATTGCATTTTACCCTTATATTTATAGCAAAGTACGCAAAGTATAGACATTATACAGATCCCCCAAAGAGCATTGTCAAAGGTCCAAATTAACAATTTGAATTACATTTGCTGCAAATCGTGTCATTTCTAGAACAGTTCTAATACATATATTGGATGGATCTCAAGTTTCACAAAACCTTTCTTCCACAACGGTCCAACTCATATGAGAACAATTCAAACATTTTAACGATAACAATATGGATGCTAATTGTAATGCACAAAGGTCCATCAGCAGGAGAATTTGAGAAGGGGACCGTCATTGCATGTCTTGCACGTTCATCTTTTTAAGATTGTGCAACCACTCTTTCACGATTACCATATGCATGAACGAGATGGAATTTCAAGGGTATCACCTGTGACCCGTAACGATTTCATTTGTTCAATTTTCCTGATCCTCGTTACTGCAATATTGGCAAGAAGCAGTCCAAAGCAGAAGCATGCGTAATTTGGACGGCTTAGAAAAGCCACAGAGAAACAATGTAAATAGATCTCCAATGGATGCACTATGTCATGAGAGGCAAACCACCCTCTAGCTACCTAACCTTGAAACCAAGCACAGAGCATGAGATGCACCAATCGCTACAGACAGCACATTGTGGGTCCCCAATCCATCATCCTCCATCAGAAAATTAACTTCAACGGGAGACAGTTGTACCACTGGCAGCCCAGGAACCCCTAATTGTGAATCCCTGGCATATCCCCACATGTACAACTTCCCTTTATCTGTCCATTACAAGAAATAACTCTTTAGTAATTTATTTTATATATTTCTTTTGATAAGTCACTGTCAATTTTTACACTGTAAAAATCAATAAAATAAATGCAGGGACTGGATTCCCATGGCCACAGATAAAGAGGACGTGTACCATAAGCAAAAATTAGGCAGGGTCCAACTTATTGACCTGTAGTAGTCTCTTAAAACATGCCTCGAGATTTACTCTTCAGGTTTTTTACGGAAGAGAATATTTTCCAGGTTATGAACAATGCAGAAAGTTCAATCCATATCTGAATATCCTCTGCATCTCTGTATCAGTCACAAGGGAAGACATGGACATGCTTTCACGACTTCGTAAAATACAGGATTAGAAGATACGATGCGCTTGTGTTACACATGCACCACGAAAAAAATGGAAAACCAATTCTTTGAAGAATTAATCAATACGCCATCACTAAACATAATGACTCAACTCATCTTACCAGTTATAGCGGCTGACGATGAACCCCCACAGGCAATAGAGATGATGGTCTCATCAGCTAAAGCCTCAATTATTACAGGAATTTTCTCATTTTTAGTAGAAGAACGACCCAACTGACCATGTCCACCATGACCCCACGAAAGTACTTTACCTTCATCTGAAATTATATAACAGGTATCATACAAACCAATACCCTACAAGGAAAAGATATATATATATACACACACGTATAGTCATGGTCTGCATTCGTACCCGTTAAAGCAAGAGAGTGATATCCGCCACATGCTATCTGAACAATACAAACATCTTTGAGGGTAGGAACTGGTTGTGGTTTCCAACCACCAATCTTATCACCTCTTCCAAGCTCGTAGTTGGAGTTTGCTGTGAAAAGACAGCAAGAAAATGTCCCTGGTAAGATATGCTAATTTTACATGGTAAATGAAAACAAAATGGCAACTACATTCCCAGCTGAACCTATCTGGCAAAGAATCAGATCTTAAAAAAAATTAGTAATTTCATATTTCATCAAATTGAAAAACATACTTCTAACTCACCACTTCATGGGCAAAAATAAACTAATGTACATAATATAATGCTATAGAATTGCCAATTTAATCTCCAGCTGAAAAATGACTGTCTTAATATGAATATATATCTTTGGCTTATTATAAAGTTCATTAGGCAATGCGTTTGATAGCTCGTCACTAGAAAAAAGAGGATTGCATTCGGTAACCTTGACCACGAGTGAAAAACCTTACTCAAGACTATTTGAACGCAAATCCTAAAAATATTTGAGTAAATTATAGGGTGTTCCCTTCATTGATGCATTGCATTTGCTTCTGGATGCTTTAATTTATGAGCAAGGTGCACAATATTGCCACTACTTTGCAGTGAAAAGTAGGCAACATTTATTTATTTATTTTTGAAAAAAAGTAAATCAGTTAGTCCAAGATAATAAGTTAGATTATGAACTTGTGATATAGGAACATTGACTATGTTAAGGGATGGAATCGGATTCGAAGAGTCTGGAGACCTTCCTCTCCTATGGATTCGACGCATCGGCTTCATGCCGAGTCTGGAGACCTTGCAGATTCGTCTTGCTTATCAGCACCTTCTTGGCCGCTTAATTTATGTAACAAATTATTAGAGATATATTCCCTCCCATTATCTAACCGGATGGTTTTAACAATAGTATTAAACTGGGTTTTAATCATTTGTAAGAAAGAAATAAATGTAGACAATACTTCAGAACGCGACTTAAGTAAATAAACCCAAGTACAACGAGCAATAAACGTCACATAATATTTATGACCAGAGTAAGAAGTAACAGGGGAAGGTCCCCATACATCAGAATGGATAAGATCAAATAAACAAGGACTACGACGCATGCGCGAAATATAAGAGGTGTATGTGTTTAGAAAGCTCACACACAACGCACCAAAATTTATGGGCTCTACAAGCTGTTCATAATGCAAGAAACAAAGATAACAAATGCTGAAAATTAGCATGTCCTAGACGAGTATGCCATAAATCAAGAGTTTGGTTCGTAAAAGAATGCCTTCCGTAGTCCGGTAATATGGAAGCAAGCGCAAGAATTGGAGATGTCCCAAAGATGTACAGCCCGTCCCTCTCATACCCCCTGCCAAAAATCCTCTTCATAGCTAGGTCCTGAAAAACACAGTGATCAGGAAAGAAAGTCACTGAGCAGGCCAAGGAACGAGTTAAGCGGCTAATAGATGATAAGCTAAGGGAAATGTTAGGCATATCAAGAACAGACTGTAAAGATAAATCAGGAGATAAAGGGACAGTACCCTTACTAATGATCGGTGTAAAAGAATCATCAGCAAGGCGTACCTGCCCGGAGGATTCTTTCATATCCGAAAAATATCGAGACTCACCAGTCATGTAATCAGAAGCACTAGAATCTATGACCCAAGTTGGAGGAATAATACCAAATTGAGAGGCATGGAATGCAGATGGAGTAACTAAGTGAGCTGCAGTTGATGTAGTTGAAGAGATGGTACCTAAGTGAGCTGCAGCAGATGTAGCTGAAGGGAGAGATGCCTGTGATAAATGATCTCAGATAATAGACCCAATTATGTATGCAACTGATGCATATCAATACATCCAGGCGGAGAAGCAGGTGGCTCATGGGCACCAATGGACTCAACAATAGCAATAGTGATGCTAGATCTGAGGTATGGGTAGAGCAGGAAGCATCTATCCTTAGCATGACCAGTTTTTCCAGAGTGTGCACATATAGTAGAACTCCCTCGTCCACGGTTATTGCCATCTAATCAATGTCAGGTGCAGTAAGTGTAGCAGGAGCCATCGAAGGTGTAACCTGATGTCGACGATCATCCCCATCAATAATAGCAAAAGCCTCGAAAAGAGAGGGTAGAGGTGTAGTATTCAGAATTTGAGCACGGAGGGCCTCAAATTCTGGACGGAGTCCCATAAGAAACTGATAAATCTGATGGCGCTTGTGTTTAGCCTTAATAATCCCTGTAGCCTGTGCTAAGATATCACCAAAGGACTCATAATGAGCAAGTTCTTCCCAACGTGACTGAAGGAAGGCAAAGTAATCTGCAACTGACAGCTTCAAATTGTCTTAGGTAGCTCGTGAGATATCTTGATGCAACTCATAGATCCGGGCTTTATTACGAGCATGAGCATAAGTCTTAGTGAGAGCAATCCATAAGGTGTGTACAGTTTCATGATAGATAAACATATTATAAATACATTGCTCCATAGAATTGAATAGCCACCCAAGAATGGTACAATTATCAATGTCCCATTGTGTAAATGTGGGTGCAGCACGTGTTGGTTTCCTAATAGTGCCCAATAAATATCCAATTTTACCCCGACTCCCTAAATAAAGTCTCACTGATCTCGACCAAGACGGAAAATTTTTCCCATTTAATAAAATTGTAGTAATCCATTGGGCTTGGGAACTATGCCTATGTTATCCTTAGTCTGAACAGATTCCATTTCTCAAATTATGATGATATAGAATCAAATCGCAGATTCTTACCGAATTGCAGATTGTAAATATTGTTGTCTGCAATTCACAAGGGCTGGAGAAGCTTTGTCTACAAGAGTGAAACTCGGCCTGACAATTCGTTAACAGCATGTACTGACCCTTGCGAAAGTCGACAGAATATGAAAAAAGGTTAGACAATTCGTCAACAGCACATGACGATCAAGCCGGTCGTTGGTTTAGAGAGAGACCCCTCCCTCTACCACATGAAGTGATGGAGGGAAGAAGAAAAACCACCGAAGGGGTTTGGTTTGCTTGGTTGTGGTTTAGTGGTTGGTGACTGAAAATTTTATAGAACACAGAACGAGCAGAGGATGAACCAAGAGAAGATGAAGTAGAGATCAAGCAGTGGAGTGTGTGTTGAGTTCTTGGCTCTGATACCAAGTCGAATGTAAAAGGCTCTAGTAAGCCACAAATTTTCATTAGCCATACTCCTAATTTATATTACAGACTAATTATTACATAAGTGGAAAGTGTGGAAAGTAAATCAAATCACTAATCATATGCCTCTAATAAGCAGATGATGAAAATAATATCATAAAATAAAATTAAGATCAGATCAAATCCAATCCCTAAAGATACTCCCATACAGATCAAATCCCTGTATTTTCTCCCAATAGGTGGTATACTTGAAAAGTGATGAAGATGTATAAATGCACAATACTTGTCAATAGCAATGCATGGAAAGACCAGTCTATTTTGCCTATATATACACACTTCTAGGTTAAATATTGTTATGATAAACGCAACGAACCAAGCAACAATTACGAAACAGGACAGAAAAATAAACACACCACACAGATTTATACGTGGTTTGGCAAAGCCTACGTCCACGGTGGAGATCCGGTGAAAGTCTTCATTATGAGTAAAATCGGAGATTACAAGTTTTAGCCCCACTCTGTGTGTGTACAATTTTCAGTGTCTCTTGATCATCACGCTCCAAACTCTAAGCGTCTTTATATATTGGGTTACAAGAGAGTACTAATTAGGGTCCACGACCCATCAACAAAAATGGGTCATCGGTTTATATGGTCAAAGCCCATCCAACGGGTCATCGGGTTATAATCGAGGCATGACCTGGGACCAAATTCGGGCCACAACATCACAAATATAACACATCTTTAACATCTCTTATACACTAAGATTTTCATTGAGATAGCATTATTTCTGAGCTTTAGATTGCATCTTTATTCTTCTTTGCATTCATCGTACTTTGTTTTGGTGAGCGTTCCATTGTGTGTAGACAGCTACTGCTAGAGTACTTGATCGGATAGTTCAACACTGCTATCAATCCTTACACAAAGATTGAACCCGGACGACTAGTGGTCGAGATCGAAATCACTGGAGTAGCAGATTCGTGAAGAGCAGATGTTGTTGATGAGCGAAAGGATAACCTGGAGTCTTTTGGGGGAAAGATTGGTGTCATCTATGTCGGGATGTAACTAGGGGGTTCTTGGGTTAGACTATGTTAACCTAGGTTGTACTCTCTCACACACATAATGGATTTTGATTTGCCTTTACTAGGTCCCACGATATTCCCCCCTTGGAATTTTCACGTGAGTATCCATTGTTTTACTTTTTATCTACTTATTATTGCGATGGATAGATAGACAACCCCCGCCCACCTGCCCACCTTAGGTAGTGCCTCGGGTTCCAGTCCTTACCATCACATCTTATATGATATACTCTACTCTACCCCCCCAAGTAATTGGTATGCTCGTTGTCTAGACTGATGATAACCATGAAGTTGAGTTGAAGCTTGATGATAACCTACCTAGTTAAGTGTGGATCTAGCAAGCAAAGTCTTTGGAGATTTGGGGAAAGCAAGCGGGAAGCTGAATGTAAGTAGGACTGGTAAAAAGGCATGTTGCATGGTTATGAGAATGCTTCTAGCAGTTCTGGAACAAATTCATGTTTAGGTTTCAGAAACTACGGCCTTTTATGATGATATTATAGTGAAAGCGTCATGTTGTAAATTTGTGAATATTGCTTGCAATTGGTTATTCTATCAATTTAAAAGAAATAACTGACTAATCTTAAAATTGGTTTTCATCCCTAGTGAAAGAAAAATAAGATTGTGGTAGTCCTAAAAGAATATTAGAAGCTCAACTCAACAAGTCTTCTTCTGAACTACTTGGGGTTGACAAAAGGATATTAGAAGAGCAATTTTGTAATTTTTGAGTATCGAATTTTAGAACTATATAGTTTGAAAAGATAACATATGAATTAGAAATAATTAAATGTGAACAGTGCATTTCTATTGCCCGTTTTCTGAGAAGCTTCCGAAGTGTAGTGCTTCCCTCCTCTGAAGTGTGCTTCTATGGAAGCATGTTTCCATCTTAAAGAGCTTCTAGTGCTGTCAGCAGTGTGCTTTGATATGGTAAACGTGCAATCTTTCTTTAGTCTTTGTCCTTTTCCTTTTTCCCTTATATTTTCCTTTTGTTCTAGATGACAGGGTTGGTTTTTGGTGTTACTGTTAAGATGGTGTTCGAGCTCGGAAATTTTACTTCTTCTCTAGTGTGACATTTTAGAGACTTCATGGTTTTACTAATTCAGCTGCTGCCTTCTGAAGATGAAGTGGGTTTCCCTTTTATCTTTGAAAACAGAAGATGCATTGAAGGAACAAACAAATCCCTTTTTTTCTTTTCTTTTGCTCTCCGCCTAGATCCTCTCGACACTTCGAAGTGTTAACTATTTTCTTGTTGCTTATTTTCTGTATGTTCTTCTTTAGCCTCAATTAATTATTTTAGTTGACCGATTGTTACCCGTTTCATTGTAAATATTATGTGAACTACTTGAAAGTTGTTAACTAGAAACTGCATATATTGGATTGGTTCTAAAGACACAAAAATTCCTTTGTTAGGTGACGACTGCTGGCTGTTGGTGGGCTTTATTGGAGTTTCTACCATAAACCTGAGACCAAGTCATGACAGGAACTAGAAATCCTTATCCACGTGCTTACAAAATTAAAAGAAAGTTATTATGAATAATTACTTTGTTCGTTTATTAGTACAAATTAACATGTTAGGGTTGGTTTGTAATATTTCTAATTTTAAAAAAGAGTTCATTAGTTTAAGAAAATCTGCTTCAATGCATTATAGTCCAAAAATACATCAGTTCCCGTATTTTATTGCTTACTGTGTTTTTTGTTGTTTTATCTGCTTT
The DNA here is from genome assembly GCA_025631255.1 of Cornus kousa. Lineage (NCBI taxonomy): Eukaryota > Viridiplantae > Streptophyta > Magnoliopsida > Cornales > Cornaceae > Cornus > Cornus kousa. Next base: position 3,378 of record JAOTQH010265041.1, on the reverse strand, counting down.
TCTCTCACTTGGTGAAATTGCATTCCAAGAGTTACAAATCTGTTCATTTCTTTCAGCTTAGTAAGGATTGGTTCCCACCTGCAGAGGTTTCTATGAAACGTGATCATATCAGGAAATTAATATATGAAATAGTTGAAGATAATTCTCTGAGAGTTCCTCAAGGTGCTTGCAATGACGATTATCCGTCTATGTTGCAAGATGTAAATGGGAGGGACACTGGCGTAGAGTTTCTTGGGGAAATATCCAATTCAGCAGAAAAATTTCATGGCAGTTTGGAAATTACTCCATTATTAGCTTCCCCTCTGAGAGGTCTACAATGTTTTAGAGAATCGAGAATAGTTTTTGAGGATTTGTTAAATCCAGGAGCTACTGCAGGATCACTCAGTGATGGGAGTTTTCAGCCTTTTGGGCAGACAGTATCACATAGTCGGTTTAAGACTGTCATTTCACCAATAGAGGTAATTTATTTTCTTTGTTGTACTCATAGTGATTATTTACTCTATATGCAAAAGATACCATCACAATTTTGATTTTAAAATCATGGTTATAACTGGGTTTTTTTGAAGTTAGGTTTACAACAAAATTCTTTACAAAACAGCCTTCATAGCTTTCTATCAAGTGAAAAAGCTGCTCCTTTCCTTCTGGAGTTGGGCAAAAAATGTTTGTGGGTAGCACTATTTTCTGGGGATATCTGCTGCCTAAAAATATTGAGCTGTTCTTTTCCACTTCTAGTCCAGGTGTTCCGACCTTTACCCTATATCCGCCATCAAGCTTTCATCATGCCATTTGGCATTCCAGCATGCTGAGCTAGAGGGTATTCTAACTCATTTTCCATGATATGTTTTGTGTTGCTGGCTCTCTGTGTATTTGATGCTTACATTGTGAATAAGTGTTTAAACAAGCATATTAGGGAACTACATTTGTGTTCATCAATTTGATTTCTAATGTAAATGAGAGAGTGACAACAGACAGAAAAGTCAATTTAAATTCCCAACAATGGTATGATTTAGTCCTTGCGAAAGTTCAAACCTGATCATGTTAAATATGCTTTCCATTGATATAATTTACAGGCTACCCAGTACTTTGGTTGATCTTTTGTCTTGAAAAAAAAAAAAAAATCCAGGAAGGTGAGGAGACCATGCAGGGATTTTCTTATTCACCAACAGAAAAAGCAGCTGGCCAGCATGCGGATGGAACTACTGAACCTTCCACCTCATATTCTGCCAAACCTGTTGAAGCACTGCAAATTTCTATGCATCTCGAGGAAGATGAGGAAGACCCAGTTTCATCAGAAGTAGGAGTTAGTGAAATTCACCGGTATGAAGAACTTCTGGGTTCAAGTCCTCAGGAAGAAGATAATTCTGAATCGTTAAGTGCGAGACTTGCGAATTGTATAGTTGAGGATTCTGAAGACGCGAACGTGGTAGATATTGTCAGTGACAGTGAAGATTCTCCTTCCTGTGAAGGAAAAAGTCTCAGCTCATCCAATCAAAAAGCTGATCTTAAAGTAAATAATACGTCAGCAATGTCAGAAGATAGTGAAATTCACCGGTATGAAGAACTTCTGGGTTCAAGTCATGAGGAAGAAGATAATTCTAAATCGTCTTCCATGTTAAGTGCAAGACTTGCGGTTTGTATAGTTGAGGATTCTGAAGACGCGAACGTGGTAGATATTGTCAGTGAGAGTGAAGATTCTTCTTCCTGTGAAGGAAAAAGTCTCAGCCCATACAATCAAAAAGCTGATGTTAAAGTAAATAATATGTCAGCAATGTCAGAAGATAGTGAAATTCACCGGTATGAAGAATTTCTGGGTTCAAGTCCTCAGGAAGAAGATAATTCTGAATCATCTTCCATGTTAAGTGCGAGACTTGCGGATTGTATAGTTGAGGATTCTGAAGACGCGAACGTGGTAGATATTGTCAGTGAGAGTGAAGATTCTCCTTCCCGTGAAGGAAAAAGTCTCAGCCCATCCAATCAAAAAGCTGATCTTGAAGTAAATAATACGTCAGCAATGTCAGAATCAGAACCGAAGGCTTCGAAAAAACCAAGGCTTATGCCGCCTGAAATTGGAAGACGACTTACAAGAAAGCTGACCAGGAAGTTGCTTAGATGAAGTTTTTTTTTTTGTAAATAGTGCAAGGAGAACTGTGTTTAGCAAAAGTTTGAAAGGTTTGTATAGGGGGGTAGAGGCTGGCTATGTATACTTGTCTTCGTGTCTTTTTAACAGTTTTCCTGTGTCCTGTACCCCATCTACCAAATGAATTTTTTTGCTATATATCATATAATTAAATTTTAGGAGTTCGCTTGCTGGTGCATTCTCTGGTTCATGACCCTCATTGTCTGTGGTTCTGTTTGTTTCACCAGAAATATTTGAAATGTGTCCCTACTACCAGGAATGAAAAAGTGAGAACAAATACACCAGCTACAAATAGTGGTAGGCCGGCAAGTTGACAAATTTTTTTTTTCCTTTGTGTTTGAATAAATTAGTTTCTCAAAAGTCAGCTGGAAATGTGAATAATTGTTAGGTGTAAGAGCATACTTCTACAACAAATATTTTAGCTGGGTGTTGCTTTTCTTGTTGGAAGCAAATTGATTAATATTTCCTATTTGTCAACTATCTTACCTATTATACATTAATGTGGCACCCTTTTATTAATTTTTTTTTTTCTTCTTTTGAGATACATCTTGAGAATGAAATGTTTAGTGACTTATAAGAGGAATCATAGGAAGAGGTGGTATTTAATGAATAAGAAGATTTATAATAATGAATGCAGTAAAAAGAACACTGATAGAAAGTTGCAGGCTTGATGGGAGCTTAAGAAGTTATGCTGTGAAGAGAAAAGAGTCGTGGGATAATAGAGAGTGATTAGCCTACATGGTTGTTAGAGGCTGTAACTTCTGATTATAATCCTTTGCTTTAGCTTAATGAAATTTTCTTTTTGATAAAAAAAGGGTGGTAATATTAGGACTTAGGAAAATTATATTTGTTGTAACAGGTGACTGTTGCAACACTCACGATTATAGCCTCTTGTGGGGCTTACCATGAGTGATGATGTGTCACAGTTCTTTGTAAATGTTGCAACCGTTGACTATTGCAACACTCATAGTTTCTTGTGGGGTCTATCACGAGTGATGATGTGTCACTGTTATTTGTAAATGTTGCGTTAGTCGCTTGTTGAAAGTCGCAATAACTAATAATGCTCTAATACTTGAGTAACCATCCTAATCGCTTGTTAAAAGTCGCAACAACTAATAATGCTCTAATACTTGAGTAACTATGACTCGAGTCGCGAAGAAATAAAATAAATAATAAATAATAAAATAAATTAATAGATAACTAATTAATTAAATATATAAATAAAAATAAATTCCATCACC
>JAOTQH010265031.1:0-11015 GCA_025631255.1 Cornus kousa | reverse complement strand
ATAATATATTATAATGCAGTATATAATTATCATTTTATAATCATTGAGAGTCTGTTTGGTTAGCCTCAAGTAACCAGAAAGGAAAAGAAAAGGAAAATGTTTTAATTTTGAGGAAGTTTGCTTAGAGGGAAAGTGAAAGTTTTGGGGAAAATAGGATTCCCGCATTTAAAAAATTTTCCCAAAATTTTGTTGGTAAATAAATGATTCGTATGATATTTAAGATATAACTGACCTTATACTAATATGCCATTAAATATTTAATAATATGCTTAAAAATAATTAATTATATATTTATCTCGATATTTAAGTAAACATGCAAATTAAAGTAATAAAATAATAATAATAATAATAATAATAATAATAAATAAATAAATAAATAAATAAAGAACCTGGACCGAGGCTAGTATTGGATAGTTTGTCCTTGAGACAATTTACACCCCGTATAGTGCTGACGGACTATGTGGCGTTTGTCTCCGAGGATACAACGGTCTACATCCACCAATAGCAGTACTACAACACTCGTGGATACGGCGAACCTCCTCCGTGTAATACTCTCTCTGACTAAAAAATGCATATATATACTATATAAATGATGAATTGGGTGCAATTCGAACCAAATGGTTCGGACCAATCTTAATATGGTTCGATGAAATTGGATTATAATCTAAGTGGCTCAGACCACTTGACCTATAATATGAACCTACTTGAATTGGGTTCATGTCTAGAGAGGGAAAGAGAAAAAAATGAATTGAACGAATTGTAAATGGCAACCAAGGGCGAATTTATATAAATATAAGTGTTTTTTCGGATTGGATGTGTCTCTTCATCATTGAATACAACCATTTATATATATCTATTCATCACTGGACACAACCACTCCAATTGGTTGCAATGGTTCACATGGTATCTGTTTACCAAAAGACACATCCACTCCAATAGGTTGTAATGGTTCATATTGAATAAGTTATGCCTATTCAATTGTACATTTTCAACCAACACACCTATTCATGCATGTATTGTAATCTAATACATTCTTATAGTTTATTAATCGTTTCTAATCAATCCTCAACCACATTAAACATTAAGAACACGATAAATAATCGGTAGACGTTATGTTAAATACCTTGAATTTTGGACTTTGCAATGCAACATTTACATTAAGATATCTACGTTGCAGTCTAAAGTGATACACATAAGCACCCAATTATAAATTAGTTGTAGATACGTTTTATTCACACTTGAAACACTAGTTTTCAAAAATAGTCTCCAACAAATTTTTTGTGCATAAAACATACGAAAATTAACTTTCTCGCAAAAGTTGTGCATTTTATATATTACTTTTCTATTATACCCATGTTGGTGGTCTCTTTTCAATCTTTTCATTTTTCTTCCAAGTTAATTGAAAAGAGTTTCATTATTCTCTAAATTGCTTGTTTATACAATCATGTATTACCCAGTACTAATTTAATTATTTGTATTTTTACGTGTACATCCAAAAATTAATTTATTTTTTTTCTTTTATTATTAAATTATTTTTTTCAAAAATTCTGAAAGTAAAATATTTTTTTTCCATAATTGATAATGATTAAGAGTTGTTATATATATTCATAACTATTTGTTAACAACAAGAGGTTAGTAATTTATTTATTTTTTTTTCATAATTGATAATGGATTAAGAGGTGTTACATATATACATAACTATTTGTGAATAGCAAGAGTATTGGGTGAAAACTGGGTTAGCGTTGAGATTCTTGGTCTAATGGCTTGAAACTCACCTATTGTCAATCTCTCTTGTCAAATTCTTTTTTTCTTCATAATATTATATATTATTTTCTTCACCATTTCATATATAATTTGATAAAAATAAAAATAGTGTAGTTTAGAGGTTTAGTAGGTATTTTTGATAAATAGAATTATTTTCTTTTTCTTTTTATGTTATTCAAACTAACAAAATAAAATTTTATCACAATTTTCTTTTTAAAAAAAATATATATGTAAACTAAATGTATGATGGAATTTTTTTTTTTTTTTCTTTTACTTTAATTTTTTCACTTTCATTTTTCATAAAATTTCCTGTTTAACTAAACAGAGATATGTTATTAAACATGCGTCAAATAAGGGTGAAGATGAAAGTAATAATTGCTAAATGGTGTGTAAGTTTGTAACATGCCCCAAACATGAGGAGTTTGTAATTTTGTTAAGATTTACTGCATATCTTTTTAAAAATAAATACGTTGAAATAGTAAAATAAATTTGTAGCACAATACGCTAACAAAATTAAGTCAATGAGAATAGAAATGAATGTACAAAATGTAAGATAAACACAAGTTAAAAAAGATTCACGTGAGGGAAGGATTTTGGAGATGTAGATACATCATACACATTACACACAGAATACTGTGGGCCTGCATAAAATCTCACTCTCTGAACTGAAAGATCTCTGCCTCTGCATCAACCAAAAGATACGTTTTCAGAGACGTACTTCCAATTGTTTTAGTACAGTACTTCCATTTCTATTTTCGAGAAAAAGGATTGGATTGGATTGGATCAGAAGTGCCCATACGTTACAAGGATCAACGGTGTAGATCACATCTCATTATATGGTCCCACTTGACATAGGTAAAACAAAGTTACCAGTGGGTACCGCAGTACCACCGAAACAAATGGAAGTCCATCAAGAACCAATTATTAACCGTACGATTGATCCGGCTAAATGTATCGTTATCAGGAAGATTTTTCCCTCCATGATCAGATCTAACAATGTGGTGGCCCACTGCCTACCTGTTATTATGACATGATGGGAGTAGGACGACGTAGTAGGATAGGAATTGCTGATCATTCATTGGTCAGAAGACTTTAGACCCAGTAGGGGTAGTAACGTCATTCTACGAGGTCAAAATAGTGTTGTCTCTGTCTGTAACGTGACCATCATATTTACCCGTCTCTCTAGTCTCTTCACTCTCTTCCCGGAGTCGCATCAGCTCAGTGTCTCGCATGTAGCTCACTTCTTACTTCATACTTTCATAGTGAATTTATTAAGCTCATGTCACTTAAGTTTGACACTTTTGTTGAGGATTGAACGACTTACACAGAAAAATAACATTAATATTTATTTTTTTGACTTAATTTTAGATTTGGCACTTTTACTTATGGACATTTTTAACTTTTTATTTTTACATACTTTTTAATCAAATTTTGTTAAATGATAATTTTATATTTGTCTTGTATAAAAATCTCATCTTTCTCTCATAAAAAATTATGATATTATTAACTTTTCACACTCATAAATACTTTATTTCTGATAGCTGATAGACCGAATTTAAAAAAAGTTGCTCAAATTTAATGAAAGGATGGACACTAATTATTAATTACCCAATGTATACGTGTATATTCTTGTTATTACACTTTTATTTTACTTTATTCGGTAAACAAAGTGGAAAAATTAATCTTTCAAAACTAGGTAATATTTCAAATGACACGCACATTTCACTGTGAGTAATAGTTTTGTCATTACATTTATTAAATATTTTCAGTTGAGAAGAATACCATGTGAATTTTTTTTCTTAACAAGAAAAGAAAAAGGAGACTTAAATCAATGCAGGTATTCGCTCACATTGTGTGGATTTCATGTACCTCTTTCATCTTTATGTTTTGGAATCAACAAGTGTCTCTCATAGTAATATATGCCTATTGCTAAAATCTAAACATAAACTGATAAATAATAAATCAGTACGAACACGAATTCATTCCTTCAAATTTTTAAAATCTAATTGACGTTTTTAATCCTAGTATATATATAATTTTTTTATAGTAAAACATTTTCAATATGAGCAAGATATTTGTTAGAACCTTAGAGACTTCAATGAAGAAGCTTCAAGGAGTTGGTAATAAATTAACAACTATGATTAACTAAGGTTAGCCAAGTCAGGCTAGGCTTGACAAAGTTAAACTAAAATTACACTAGGTTAGATTAGATATAAGGTAGCGTGTTGTGTTGATCACGAAGCTCATTATCTACTCAAATTATCCACGTTGACCCATTTTTTCTTGTAATAAATTAAATTTATTTTTTATTTATTTATTTATTTTTTCATGGAGTGAGCTGCTTTCAATGGTGGTTGCAACTTGTAACCGTTTAGACATTTATCTTATAACCTAAAAGTCTAACAGTTAGATAATGGCGTATATTTATAATTCGCCCATATATATGCCCAAATTATTCCCATTCAAATTTGGGACAAATTTCTTGAAGAGTAGTCCATTTAAAGTGTTTCTTTTCAATGAATTTAATTTATGTGGAATGGTGAACCTCATTATATAATATAATCATGACGTCACGAAATTCACCAGACCTCTCACATGAACCAAATTCCTCCTAAATCACTACTCTATTTTTTTTTTTATTATTTTTATTTTGTTAAAAGATGAGATTAAAAGATTGGTGTATTTTGTACTCCCTCCGTTCCACAATACATGTCCTGGGGAATTCAACTTTTTATGATAGTGGAGTTTTAATAATTTTTTATTATATTAATAAGAGTGAATTTTCAAATATGCTATTACTAAAAAACAAAATAGTGTTCCATAATTAGTATAATTGTTTAGTTAAAAGGATAATTAAAAAATATTATAAAAAATAGTACATTTAAATTTAGAATGACACATGTTTTGGGACATTCAAAATAAAAAAATAGACAATTATTTTACGACCAACAGGGTATTATTTTTTTGAAGTGGCAACGTGGTTTACGTTAAACTTGTTCTAATGCAAACACTCGCCGCCACCGTGCCACGTGTATACAATACCATTGAACCATTGAAAAGGTCCCACTTGGGGTTTTCCGTAAATTCACGGTTCCGATACATGTGACCTCCATTTTTCATCTTCTCATTTTTTCGATATAATAGATATAAATTATACATATAGAGTCTCTCGATTCTCGTCTCTAACGATTATTCTTCCATCTAACAACGATCATTCTTCCGTATATAATATTTACACACAAACACACACTATATACTCCTCCTCTCTCAGTAGTCAGTACCCAAACCCATCTCTCTCTCATCATGCTCACTTGTAACCACTACCCAGGGCCACGTTCAATCCACCAGCACTAACAGATGGGCAAGGCAGCACGGTGGTTTCGATCACTCCTAGGAATCAAAAAGGAGGACTCGCCGCCGCAACCGCCGCCGACGGTGACAAGTCGCTTAGAACCAAAGCCGGCGAAGAAGAGGTGGAGCTTCGTCAAATCGTACAGAGAAAAAGACCGCACAACAAAGTACAACACCGGCGACCACCGAAGAGCCTCGCACGGAGACGCAATTCCACACTCCGGTTCGTACGCTGCCGAAGACGGCGTTGATCCGAGCAGGCACGCCATCGCTGTGGCCGCCGCCACCGCCGCCGTGGCGGAGGCCGCAGTCGCGGCGGCGCAGGCGGCCGCAGCCGTGGTGAGGCTAACGAGCAGCGGGAGGTCGGCGCACGTTACCGGCGCCACCAGCACAGCGGCGTACGGTAGCAGCTTCAGTGAAGAGTGGGCCGCTGTGAAGATACAATCGCATTTCCGAGCTTATCTGGTGGGTATGCCGATCTCTCTTAAAATATTTTGTTATCATAATGCCCTATAATTTCGTTTAATTTTCGAAGATCATGCTATAATCACCAGGATAATCTGAGGGTAATACCGACTTTTCAACCCTAACAAAGATTCCGTACATATATACACACACATACAGAATTATTGATATCAATAGACAAATATCGTCGGTGAGACTTGGAGTCTTTGGACTGACTGGTTTGCCATTGAACTAATTTGAAGCCTCGTGGACCTTAAAATTACAATTTTCTTAGACACGGTGGTTGGGATGGTCTTTTCACCTTCTAAAAGGGTTAAAAATTCAAGACTAGACTGTAGTAGTGTACTTGGTGTTGATGTTAGTAGCTGTCTCGTTCATTTCGTTATTAAATTTCCTTTTATGGGTCATTTAGTTATATATGTGTTCTCAATATCTTCTCTCATTTTATTTCTGTTGATGTTATGTCACACAATGTGGTACTAGGAGGCTAAGGATCGACATTAAAAAAGTCTGAAAATTAGCTTTAAAAAGTGAATTTGAGGTTTGATGCAATGCAACATTGTGTTTGTGGACTCAACATTACATTGATGAAATATGATGTAACTATTACATGTGTTGAAATATTGTTAAATTGGAACTTGACATATTGTGCATTTAGACACAACATAGAACAAGTATGATCTGCGTATACATATATGTATTTATATATAAATATATATATATATATATATATTTTTTTTTTCATTGAACAAGTATGATGTATGATGTATGATGTATGATGTATGTGTGTGTGGAAATATTGTTAGATTGATACACCATGTGATGGGGTTTAATTGTTTTGTACTTGCTATTTTGTTATGGTAAAAATTGGATGACCTAATTTTATAGTTTGTTGTCAATTGGGTAAATGGTGAGACTATTAGGGCGTAGGGAATGGACCATGCCACCAAAAAGTTGGGTGGTTTTGCCAATGGTTTCCCTTTAGAGAATCTTTGCCTCTGTTTGGACAAAAAGGTTGGGTTGGTTGAGCACTTCAATGTTTGCAAAGTCAGAAGCTTTTCCTTTCTTTTATAGGACGGCTGGTGAGACGTCCTAGTCTACTTAAATGCCACACACTTTACTTTAGAACGAGGTTAGTGACAGAATCGATTTCTTCTAAGCGCCCTATGAGTTTTAAAATTTTCATATTGGTGAGTGAATGGCCTTTCTTTTGGCGCCATTTGTCAGAGAGTCTCATTCATTTTGATTATAATGAAATTTGTTTCATTGGTTGATTATTATGAGTTGATTCAGTTGTTCCTTTTTTTTTATGTTAAATTTGAAGTCGAGGAGAGCACTGAGAGCATTGAAGGCACTTGTGAAGCTTCAGGCACTGGTAAGGGGTCACATTGTGAGGAAGCACACTGCGGATATGCTACGGCATTTGCAAGCACTATTACGTGCTCAAGCACGTGCACGTGCAGGGCGGGCCCAAGTTTCTGAATCCTCACATTCAAGCACCAAGTCCTCTCAATTCCTCCATCCTGTAAGCAAGTTTCACTTTTTCCCTCCATTATGTGAATTTAAATTTCGTAGGTGGGAGTTGCATTTTTCACATATATCTTTTTGTTACAAACTTTATTCATTCTTTAATTTGCATGGTTTAACTTTCTTACATTAATTTCCTCAATACCATGCTTTGATTTCTTTGGATTTTTTTTTTTTTTTAAAAAAAAAAAAATTTAAACGAGTTATTTTGGTGATGATTTTAGAAGTATATGAAACACGTACTATAACTTCTGTTTTTCTTTTTTCTTTTTCCCCTTGTGAAGTGATAAACATGAAACTACTTGCATCAATTAGTTCAGTTTGGTGACCTAGTATCTCTTTCGTGTACAGGGCCCTCCAACCCCTGAAAAATCTGAACATGCCGCAAGAGCAAAGAGTACAAAACATGACCAGTCATTCATGCTCAAGGTACGTGCCAGACCTTTTCATTTCGTGGCGTTGTATATGATTTATGGCTAAATGCATTCCTTCTTCCTGATTAAATGCAGAGAAATCGATCGAAATTGAATGGGAGAGTGGTCATTGATCAGGAGAAGGCTTGCAGTGATTGGAACTGGTTCCTTGAAGGATCAAGGGAAAAAACCAAGTCTTCAATGAAGACTGGCCCGATAGATGATGAAAGGATTGACAAAATACTTGAGATTGATAACGGGAAACAGCACTTTGCCCCCAAAAGTAGAAACCAGTTGAAATCTTCTCATCATGCTTTTGCTTCAGATCAAATTAGTCATAGCTTTACCACTTCAAAGGACTCAACTAACCTTCAAACCGTGCCAAGTCCTTCCTCGTGCGAAGTTCAATCATTCAGCCCTTTGAAATTACCTCAAGATGTTGAGGAATGCTCTTTCTGTACTGCTGATAACAGCCCGCAATTCTACTCTGCTTCATCGAGGGGCTGCAGTTCTAGGAGAGGCCCATTCACTCCCGCTAAGAGTGACGGCTCAAGAAGCTACCTAAGCGGTTTCTCAGACCACCCAAACTACATGGCTTGCACTGAATCTTCACGGGCTAAGGTGAGGTCACTTAGCGCTCCAAAACAAAGACCCCAATTCGAGAGGACTAGTTCAACGATGAGGTATTCAATTCACGGGTATGGTGATTCGAGATCAACCACTCAAAAGATATCTGCCTTTCATGCCAGCTTCACTAGTAAAGCTTATCCCGGATCTGGTCGCTTGGATAGACTTGGAATGCCTGTGAGAAGCGATGCTAACGGGTACAACGCTGGTCTCTGGAACAGATTTTAAGGGTTCTGCAATTGGGGTCCTTTATTCTGTTATCAAAGGTAAGTTATCTGTTTATGTTTTAGAGGCTAATCTGAAAGCTAACTGAGTATTTAAAACTCTTAACAGTGCTGCTTACCTACTCTGTGACTTGAAACTGTTGTAGCTCAAACATTTAAAAGCACCACTAAAGAGATTATGCATCAAAGAGTTGGAAATATGATATGGTTTTTGACTTGCAATTAATTGTCCACACGCACAGACATGATGGGTGCAAAGCATTTAGTATGATGTATTTACACACACACACACACACACACACACACATAACATTAGGTAGTTGAGCTCCATGTCTTAGCAGAGAAACTGGGACCCGTCTACTAAAAGCACTCCACCAGCTTCCATTATAATTTGAACCTTTTGTATGGTGGGGAGGGAAGTTTGAAGAAATTAGTTTCAGTTGTGAGTTGAATCATCAAAATGGAAATTTATTAGTCATTCATAAGTCATAAACTAGTTGCTTATTAACCCTATATATCATGCGTTGTTGAGAGTTGAAGAGAGTAATCATAGACATGGCCAAAGGGAAGCTGTATGTAGGGACTGGCTTCACTCTTAAATCTTAAACCTCTTGTTTATGGTTAAGAGATACGTCACATAATTCTTCCAAATCGGTGTTGCTCTCGCGCTTCGCGAATGCACTTCCAAATCGGTGTTGCTCTCGCGCTTCGCGCCCGCTATTGCATCCGTTCCCTTTTTGTAACTCCTCTCTCACTCGCTTCCACACCCCCTTCATGTGACTTTGTGACTTAAGGATGACAAGTTTTTCATTGTAATAAATACCTTCATTTTAATTGTTATTTTATTAAACTGTAGTCAATGTTCAAATTTATTGAAAGCAGAGAAGTGATTGATCTGTCAACTGTCAGTTGTCCTAATAAATTATGGAGGAATTGTGGTCTGTGGTCTCTGCATTAAAGTACATTCGTACTGATTATTTATTTTTTAAAATTAAGAGAATGACACATTAATCCCACAAAAGTATTGAGAGTTTCTTTTAATATTAGGGATGGTGAGAGCATTTTTTTAGGGGCTAAGAGCATCTTCAATGCTAAAATTTGCATGTTAAATTTATATTTTGACAGATATTACAGTGCCAAAATATTATATTTTAACAATTCTATTTCAATGGTACATTTCACGCAAAATACTATTTTTTAACACACACTCACCATCTTTTTTCAACTACCAATTCTATCATTAATATTTGCATTAATAATATAAATATTAGGCACATTTCAAGTTAAGTTGTAGACATTAAAAACAAATTAAAATTAAACTTAATTAAAAAGAAATACAAATCTAAAATATCTGGTCAAAAAAGGACCAAAAAAAAAAAAAACCAAATTTTTTATAATTTTTTTTTACCACTATTTGTGAATTACTTTTTTTATATAATTTTTTTTTCCCCGGAAATTTATATTATATATATATGTATATTATATATATATATTTGATTATATTATTATTATTATATATATATATTTGATTATATTATTATTATTATTATTATTATTATTATTATTATTATATATATAGGGCAAATCATTTCAGCCTCAAATAAGGAGAGAAAGACGAGAGTGGGTGATGACTGATGAGAAACGACACCGTTTTGAAAAATGAGAGACTTGCCAAAAAAAATTGCCAGCTTCTATATATGAGAAGAAATTTGATAATCTCAAATTTTGAGAGCTTAAATAAGAGCCCATTGGAGAGGCCCTTTTTTACCCAACTTTCATATTTTGAGTTTGAGAGGCCCAAATGAGAGAGCATTGGAGTTGCTCTAATGGCCAAAGCCATTACCTTCGGTACATTCAAACCATCTCTCTCTCTCTCTCTTTGTGGAAAAGACAGAAAATTTTTCTTTTTTTTCTTTTGCAACTCTATCCTTGATTACTCTTCGACTACTTGAAGTTTTTGGAAGCAGTTTGCGGCAAATCGAAGAGCACGACGAGATCTACGTGTGAGTACCATCAATTTCAGTTTTGGTACACTCTAGAGATTTCGAATTCAAAAGTTCTTGGGCTCAAATTGAGGTTTTTTCTCAAATTTGAGGTAGGGTGCTCTAATCCACTATTTCTTGTGAATTTTCCCCTTTAATTTGACTTCAAGCATGCTAAATTTTAAATTTTTGTGATTATATTTGTTAGGGTTATTTATATTGATGGTGATAAATGTGTGTTATGTGTTAATTGGGCTTATTAGTATGATGATTTTTAATTTGTAAAGAATCATGCTTAGTGTTGGTTTGTTTTCATAATTTCAATTGCTATGAAAATTTATGTTATAATTATGGAAATAAATTTGTGAATTGTGTATTTAAATTGCTAGTAAAATGTGGAATGAGAATATGAGTTATCTATTTTTAGTAATTTGTTAATTTATTTGAAAAAGTATGTGGGATCTTTATGGTTGAATTAATGAAATGAAGCATGAAGCATTCATGCAGGGAAAGAAATAGGGGGAAAAATGTTTTAAAATAAATGAATTTGTTTTTGGAAAAAATATTTTTTTTAAAGGAGTTTACGAAAACCGAACGCGTAGGAGGCGCCTAGCGGTCCGTGTTGTTAATGTAGTTTAGTAGTGAATATGATTGAGCTAACT
>JAOTQH010265020.1:0-11015 GCA_025631255.1 Cornus kousa | reverse complement strand
TCGACCTACTAGTCCAACGTTGTTTCCATATCAATATTGCTTCATTTCCCTTGGGACGATCCCTACTCACCCTAGCTGTATTTATAGTTAGAAGTGGTGGTGGCAATCTCTAAATTTAAACTTAGCTATATTACACTCCATTTTTGTAAGCAATTTGGTGCATAGGATGGCAACACACCAAATATATATATATATATATATGTATATATATAGGGTTAATTATAGCCACACCCCCTAAGGTTTACCTTATTAACAACCATATGAATGTTGGCTCATTTTTGAACACTCAGACCCCCTGCCATAAATTTTATCCAAATACGCCCTTAAAATGTGAGAAAAGACGAGATTACCCTTTAATAAAATATTAATCTTTAAACTAGAATATCAGAATCTATATATGACAAAATTACCCTTACAAACCAACAAAGACCCAGAATTTTCTTACCTCACCATTACCATCTCCACCATCTCACCACTGTCATCGCAACCTCCACCACCACCATCACTCACCACCCACCATTGCCATCTCCACCATCTCACCACTGTTACCTCAACCTCCACCACCTATCATCGCCATTACTAACCACATTTTTTATTACTTTCTAGAAATTAATATAACTGAGCTTAATCAAACATATACATAGAGACATACTGCATCATCCACACATACTACATCATATACAAAGGGAATAGGATAATAGATATAGAGAGAAGATCTAGAAGAACATCACCCATCCACTGTTGGAAACGTACTGCATCAAGGCGCCGACGGTGGTTGAGTTATTGGGGAAGTTTAAGAAAAGCTAATCGACAGGGTCATCCCAACGGTGGAAATTCTAAGATGACCTTCACCTGAGAAACAACGATGATGCGTTATAGACGATCTCGATGTCGCTACTAGTGAAGTGCTTCTCAACGTGTCGATTCAAAATAAAAGACTCGTAGCTCCGTTTCCTTTTTGATTTTTAATTTAAAGAGACAACGGTGGCTATGATTTGAGATTGTCATGGGTTCAATTGGGTTCTTTGTGGGTTCAATTGGGATGTCATGGATTAAGGGCAAATGGAAGAGATGGGGTGATTGGGGAAGAAAATGAGGGTGAGTCAGATTTTTATTAAAAAAAAATTAAAAATCAAGGGCAGCCATAGTTATGGTGGTTGTGGTGGTGTGCCACCAGTGGAGTTGGCAACCACCCTTATTCCCTTCTTCCCATTCTCTTTCTTTCTCTCTCTCTCTATATATATATATATATGTATGTACGTATTCTGTGTAGATTGTAGAAATAAAGAGGGTAGTTTAGTATTTTAAAGTTACTTAGGTGGTTAAATCTATAACTTTAATATTTTAATGGGTCAAGTAATAAGTCAAAGGGTATTTTACTCATTTTATCACGTGTCACGGTGTTTAGGGGTGTCTTTGTTAAAGGGAGAAAACTTGAGGGGGTGTTATTGTTAAAAAAAAGGCCTAACTTTCATCTAGCTATCAATAAAGTAAACCTCAGAGGGTGTGGCTGTAATTAACCCATATATATATATATATATATATGCATTGCCTTTATCTCCTTTCTCCGAATATTATTATAAAGAATTGACATTTTACTATGTGTTTTAACCAGCATTACATGAAAATAGTGAAAACAGTGAAGCACATCCATTATAATTTGTACTTAAAGCCAAGCTCAGTTGGCTTACATCATCTCTTCAAACAGCTTAGCAGGATGGGGATCACGGCGTGGTCTTATAGCAGACTACCAGATAATTAACCAGTAGTGGATATGTACGGATGAAACAACTTCGCCAAGATGGTATTATAAACCTCAAAGGATCGGATCTGTCGAAATCATTTTTTGTTTGCACTAAGGACAATCCTTGTTATTTCTCATCTTCTATACTATACCAACACCAGGTTTTTTTAGACTTTTAGTGTCCTGTGTGGTGGACTCAAATGATCCAGATTACATGCAACATAATTAAAATCAAAGAAATATTTGATTTTTATTTTGATTTTGATTTTGATATCTGCTTGCCTTTTCTTATCAGTTAAAGAGCTTGAATTGGAACCAAACTAATAAAGAGGAAAATCAAAAAAGAAAGAAAAAAGTATATTTGAAAAACCAAAAAAAATAAAAAAAAATTGTTTGTAATATTTAATCTTTAAGACAAAATTATCCTTTAACCAAAAATATATATATATTATTTTCTTTCTCAATACATATTATATATATGTATATAGACACACATGTACAATAATTAAGTGAGAAGAGAAAAAATACTCTCTTTATATAATATTAAATTCATTTATCATTAAAGAGTTTGAATTGGACTATGTCCATGTACATAGTACCACACTAAACTGCAGACAAACTGATCAATTAAAGTGATGACAGGTGTCACGTGACCCCGTATGCAAAATTTTCTCTCACCTTTCTTAAAAAAGAGCGTTAGAAAGACTGTGAAGTGATACGTCGTAGACCATTCAATGCTTTTCTTGTATGGAAATAGAAACAAGATAACTAAAATGGTCATATTTGAACTCATTCAACACTATTTTGGTATTTTTTTTAGATTCTCTTCTTCTGTAATTTAATTGAGAAAGGCCAAAGGCTGTACAGTACAATAATGTTCCTTGGATTGTGGACTTGAGCTCCTATTTTAACCCATTTGAGTATCTTTAAATAATATTTAATTAGTATCTTCGCTTTACTCCACCTTGGATTGTAAACAAGCAAGTAACGTACTCATCTTCAAAACCATCAACTCTGGCCAAACCCTACACTCTTCTCACATCTCCTCTTTTCTGAACTAACTCTCTCTAACCCGTAACATACTCATCTTCAAAACCATCAACTTTGTCCAAACCCTCCACTCTTCTCACATCTCCTCTTTTCTAAACTAACTCTCTCTAACCCATAACATACTCATATTCAAAACCATCAGCTCTATCCAAACCTTCCATTCTTCTCACATCTCTTCTTTTTTGAACTTATTGATCTCTCCAACCCGTAACATACTCATCTTGAAAACCATCAGCTCTGTCCAAACCCTCCATCCTTCTCACATCCCCACTTTTCTGAACCTCATCACGTTACTCTCTCCAACCCCCCAACTTTTTTACCCTACTCTATTACTCTCAACCTTTATCAAGTTTGATCAACTTTTCCTAAGTTTCTTATAAAATTTGGAAAAATCATCGAAAGGTGAGATATAAAATTTTGAAAATTTACACATCTTTGTAATTATATAATGCTAGATAATTTTTTTATTTAATTAATTTCATACTTTTTTTTTTAGTGGGAAGAAAGTGTCAAAAGCCCTATGCTCTTATTCTACATCAAAGGGCTCTGAATCTTCAAATCAGGGTATGTTTTTTATGATTTTATGCATTATATATATATAGTAGGAGCCTTTAATTAAAAATAATTGTGTGTGTGTGTGCTATAAGTTGGTAAAGGAACATTTTTAGTGATGAAACCAGCCTCGTCCCTAAAATTTCGCCACTAAAGACCACTTTTGTTACAGTAACTATTCATTACTATGTTTGATTTTACGTTGGAACTTTATTGTCTTAGAGTTGCTATGAATCCTAGGTTTGGTGATAAGCCTAGGGGTGGAGCCAGGATTTGAAAGTAGGGGGGCTAAAGAAAATTTTGAAGTAGAGGATTTATTGGAGGAAAAAAAAAGAAAAAGAAGTAGAGAACGGTTTGGATTATAAACATACAGATCTACTTTTTTACTTTAAAATTGTGTTCAAAAGAGTGAAGTTTAAGTATCTATGTTACTTGATACCAAGTTGAGATTTTTCGTACAATTTGAGGAAACTTTAATTGTTTAGCTTGAACATTCAAATTGTTCACAGGGTTCTGCTGATTGAGAAAAAGAGAGTTTAAGGTAATAATGTGTTTGGGTTTGTAACAATGTGTTTGAATTGGGCTGGGCTGAATGTTTTATTATGGATGGGCTGAATGGCTGATAAAAAAATAAAAGTAGTACATAAGCTTAGTAGTACTAAAATGTGTTTAGGTTTGCAACAATGTGTTTGGATTGAGCTGGGCTGAATGTTATAATGGATGGACTGAAGAGTAGTACATGGGCTTAGTAGTACTATTTTTTTTTTTTTTTTTTAATTGGACCTGGGCTATAGCCCAGGTTAGCCCATTCATGGCTCCGCCCTTGGACAAGCCTAAGAATATGTCAAATTCATATAGCCTTTGGAGGAGCTTTTCGAGGTCAAAAGTCCTTTATTGAAAATGCATTTGCAGATGTGCGCTTAATAAAAAGATTTCAAAATAAAAAAGCTGTTTGGTGAAGAATTTTTTTAAAGTCATTTGAGAATTAAGAATATTGCTTAATTTTTAATTTCAATTTTAAATTTACAATATTGTCCTACGTATATTTATAACCGTCAAGGTTCAATCAAGGGCTGGTGATTCATGTTGCCTTAACCATATTCTAACTCCGGTTGTATATATGGTGGCTATTAAGTTGTAATTAATATCCTACTAGTGATGAGGTTAGATCTTCCACTGAATTAGATTTATCCATGGCTAAACAAGATCTCGATTTGGAACTACATACAAACTGCAATAATTTTTAGATTTGTTGAGAGTTTGAAGAATGCATCAAAAGTAGAACATTGTTCTGAACATAAAATCTAAGCCCGAGTTGCAAGCCCGAATTTAAAAGTAGAATGATGGGTTAGGCTTGGGTTTAGTATTTCATATGGTGGGTTGGGCTCAAGTTATACCTAAAACCCGTCTTACATGCTCGAGTTGTAGCCATACTCGGTAACAAATCTTAGTCCTTCTCTTATTTGTCAAAAATATTTTCACCAAAATAATCTTGAAGACTTAATTAGTAAACTGAAATTACTATTTTTATTTTGAAAAAAATAACCTTCCAAAAAAAAAAAAATATATTTAGTCCTTCTCTTGATTTCATTCTCTCCTGGTTTCTCTTTGCTTTCTTTTTCTCATTACAAACCCCTTTCTTTATCTAGCATATTTAAAGACCCCATTTCTCATTACACATCTTATTATATGTATTATTGTAGTCAGTCGGTGATCTTAGTTTTCTTATACTAGAATAATACACGTAATAAGATTTGTGGTTCACTAACCAAGGAAAAAGACATGCTATTTTATATCTTGATCCTCTGGTATTAATATTTGTATCACTTACATGTAATATTAATAACAAGGGAAAATTACGCAAAGAAGTTCAGATAAATTCGTCACCTACCTTTGTGGTTTTATTGACTTGACATATGACCTTGTACATAAGGGGTAAAAAGTATTTGGACCAAAATAACCTTGAAGACTCAATTATTAAACTAAAATTACTATCTTTATTTTGATAAAAATAACCTTCTTTGTTTGGACAAATTTTACCTCATTAGATACTACCACATCATAAAAAAATGTGGGTATTCATGTAATTTCAAATAGTAAAACACTTATCCTAATTCTTATCTACCCTAACTAGAACAAGCTGCCGCAATTGGGCCTGAGTGCCAAAACTTCACCTATTTCTCCAATATGGCTTCGTTAGTGATGGCATTTAGATGGTGGTGGTGGTGGTGGTTTGGAGGTGAGGATAGTGGTGGTGGCGCCACAAGTTACGGTGGTAGTGGTGGTGGTTTATTTGCACGAAAATAGAGTGGTGATGATGGTTTTGGGTATAGAGTTGGTCGTGGTTGGTCGTGGTTCATTGGCCAGAATATTACTCAGAGATTGGAGCAACAGCGTTGTGCGGGCAAGAAAACCCACATCTGGCTAGGTATCTTCAACATGGCTGAAGAGATGCAGTAGCCCAAGAATTTTGAGGCATCAATTGCAACACGTGTGTTTTGAATTCTATGTTATATCTCAGTGGCGACATCTCCGATGATCGGAGTAGTGGCGTCGTGTAAGAGAGCTCTCGGATTACTCAGAATATGTTTGGGCAATGACAACTGTGAGATTGGAAGTCTACGTGCTATGAATGACAGCGACCATATAATATTCGATGGTGAAGCTGCAGTGGTGCATTACATAACAGAACCGAAACATACCGGTGATGAATTGTTTAGCAATGAGTAAACGATGGCGATTCAAGAAGCGGTGGGACTAATGGCAAGAATTCCTCGGAGAAGGCGGTGATACCGAGGTCGTCGAAAAAGTTTGGGTTGTTCGGTTCTGGCTCTAAAGTTTGGGTTGTTAGGTTCTTGCTCTGTTGCGGCAATTTGCTTTTGTAATACCCCTAATTATAAAAAGATAGTCTCGGTATTTATTTAGTTATTTTATTAAAATTTTAATTATTTATTTGATTATTTGGCTATTTTTTTATATGGTTAATTGAAATAATTGTTTAATTTAAATTGTATATGATTAAATGGTTTATTTTAATTGATTTGTTTGCTGAAATGATGTGTCAAAAAAGTTTGGGTTGTTCGGTTTTGGCTGCGATAAAATAGAGATTATGGATTATGGTTTCAGAATCCATAATCTCTATTTTATCGTGAGTAGGTGAAGTTTTCATGATAAGGAAGCAATAAAAAAAGTATAAACTAACCTGGGAAAGTAACGAAGTTGCGAACATAAGGAAGACAAGAACGAGCTTTGGAGAGGTTTTTTGGTCAGAATGTCCATAGCCACTTCCAAAGCCGCCTCTTACACTTCTAGAAACCATGTAGATTCAATTCCCTTCTAATTAGGGACCGTTGCTCAAATTAAAAAGGAATTGGGGGCAAAGTGTGGAGGCAAAAAATCTTCTTACCAATAAAAACCAACCACATCATCAAAAGAATTATTAACTCATTTATTTTTTGGGCATACGACTTTAGAAGCCCAATTCGATCCAACCCAAAAGAGCTATTGTCATTCCATCGTAGGATAAGCCTCATCTAATTCTCAGTCAAATATTATCCAAGCTTTGGATTAGATCAATTACGGCATCAGAGGAACCCTGTTTAGAAGAAAAACCTCACATAGAAAAATCTATATGAAGAAAGAACTCAGTATAGAAGAAAAAACTCTATATGGAACAAAATCTAAAGAGATAATGGTGAATAAATCGTAGGAGGCAAGCAAGGCGAGTCTTACCATAATTTTACTATCAATTCTTGTATAAATAGAGGCATGTGCCTATAATGAAAGATATCGAATTTTCTCTGAATATCTATTATGCATTGTTTTTATTATTTTCATTGAGTGTTCTACTTTTATTCTTTAACTTATTATAGTTGACGAATTTTTGCACCTACAGTATGTATATTGTTGTTTTGATTTTTACAGGAAAAATTAGGCAAAATAGGAGCGAGAAAGTTGGAGGGATTGGTTCAGTACTCTCTTTCTATACACACACACACACACACACACACACACACACAAAACTTTCTTCTCCTAAAATTAGTAACTCTCTATGTGTATATATATATATATATATATCGTTCTATATATAGAATCTGACTAAATTTCCCTATGAATTGCCTGCTCTTGGAATTCTTTCTCTGATAGTCCAAAGAACCTCCAAAACCATTGCCTCAGGTCCCATCGAACCCAATCTCCATAACCGAAACCCTAATCCCCACTCTGTTGATGTGCGATTAATTTCATTCACAACAAAATGTCTATTTGATTTACTTGCATAAGAAATTGGGGTCCTGTCAAAATGTCTATTGGGAATTGTAGACATTAAAATTTCATGGACTTTTGTTTTGACAAATTGACCCATCCAATATGGGTCTCATGTTTAATTAAATTATTTCATTGGCCCAAACTTGGTCCACTTAAATTATTTAATTAGCCCAACCTAGATGATTAAACAAAAAGATAACTATTCCTAAATAAAATATATTTGGAATAATTATTTTATGAATAATTATCACAATATAACCATCATGAGAGGACACATGTCATCATCCTATTAATCCAAGAAGTCTATAAATAGAGGCATGGAGGAAGGAGGAAGGGAGACACAAATTCAGAATTCTAGAAATCCAGAATTCCAATTTCCAGAGAGAAATACAGAAACTCTGCCAATAGTTATCCTTGACATCCAAACTTGAAGGCGAAGAACAACAAGCACACCAAAGTTGTGTCGTTCTTCAACAAAATTTTATGGTGATCAATAACAAGCACATCAAATCGTGCCATTTTTCATCAAAATTCCACGATGATTCAAGATCATGCTCTTGCAGCCCTTAAATACCAACAAAAGAGATTGAATCAGAGGACTTTATTCTTTGTACATAATATTACAAAGGATTGTATTCCTTTTATTTATCATAAATCAATAAAATTCTATTTTGCTCCCTATTTTGTTCTTTATTTGCAAACTACAAAATTTGTGTGTATAAATTTCTGGCACACCCGGTGGGACATCCTTTGCCCCTTATCTCTTTCTCCTACCATCAAGTTTCTTCTCTGTTAGATTCCATGGCTCCCCTTAAGGATCAAACAGACAAGAAAGCCCAAAAGAACATCACTACTACCAAGGTCAACAAGCCAAAACTACCATGAAAAGTGGCACGAAGGCAAAAAATGCATCGAGTGATGGAAGTACCTTGGTGGGCCTTGTAACACATAGTAAGTCCCAAGTAATCGCGTTATCAAAGCATTAGCAAGACTTAGTGAAAACCAATCCCGTAAAGTCGACGAACGTGAAAACTCAACATGTTAAGAACCCTGAAGTTGTTCTAAAGGAGGCTCCGCCACCAGATTCACCTCACTCCATCTTTGATACTCACTCTAGTGTTGGTTCACCCTAGAGTCACCGCGTTAAACTTCAGAGCAATCAATCACTTCAAGGAACATTGACTCTCAAGGCCTATTATAGTCAAATGTGGCCACTACTATGATGACTGGAGCTACCACGGTGGAAGAACAACTAGCAACAATGGCACAAGCAATTGACAACCCCACAAAGACTGTTGAAGAGAAAGACTTGCAAATCACTACGCTAATGAACAAATTGGAAGTTCAGACCTTTGATGAATCACCAGTACCGTATGGGAATCTTACAACTTCCACAGCAGTGCCGTCTAGGAATCCTACATCTTCCACAATAGTGCCATCTAGGAATCTTGCAACTTCCACACCACCACCATCTGGGAATCCTACATCTTCCACAGCAGTGCCATATGGGAATCCTAATTCTACAGCACAAGGTACTCGCATGGAGGACCTCAGACAGACACGTGTGACAGAACAAGCGGCTGGTCAAACCAATCATGCTTCTTCAGTCTTTTCATTATCTATCGAACAATTACAAGATATGATAATGAATACAATTCGGGCCCAATACGGAGGCATCTCACAGAGCACTCTCATGTACTCAAAGCCCTATAAAAAGATAATCGACAATATGAGGATGCATGTAGGATACCAACCTAGGAAGATACAGCAATTTGATAGAAAAGGCAACCCCAAGCAACACATTGCCCATTTTGTTGAAACTTGCAACAATGCCAGAACTAATGGGAAATTACTAGTTAAACAGCTTGTCCGCTCCCTTAAAGGAAACGCGTTCAAGTGGTACACTGACCTGAAGTCAAAATCAATTGATAATTGGGCCCAAATGGAACGAGATTCTTGAACAGGTTCTATAACACTCATCGTCCTGTTAGTATGATAGAATTGACTAACACAAAGCAATAAAAGGATGAGCCAGTAATTAACTACATTAATCGGTGGTGAGCACTCAGTTTTGACTGTAAGGACCGATTATTAGAAATATCTGCCATAGAAATGTGTATGCAGGGAATGCATTGTGGCCTTCTTTACATTCTCCAAGGCATAAAACCTCGCACATTCAAAGAATTGGCTATGCGTGCCAATAACATAAAGATCAGTATAAAATCCCATGACGACAAAAGTCCGGTGGCCATAGAACTGTGATACCCCATGATTCAAGAGCCACGGGTGATCAAGTTCGAGCACAGATTCGAGGGATACCAGACAATTAATATGTAAATAAATACATATTACAAAAAAATATTAAGAAATAAATAACAAAGACTGAAAAGAATTCTAGTTATAAAATCCTCAAAAGTTTTAAATTAGAAATAATTCAAATTTTCCAAAACCTCCAATGTGTACAGCTCGAGAATCCATCTAGTGGACCCCTAATAAAATCCCAACAACAAGTTAAGTACGGAAACAAAAACCAAAGCTAAAATATGAAAGGAAATCCTTCGTAGTCGGGGGAGTGAATGTCTATATCTGCTCGGTACGATCAAGCTCTAAGCCTGGAACTGATGAACACCTGAAAAATAAAAGTGGGTCAGACCCACGAGCAATTTATATCCTACTACAATCTATACAGACTCCCGATACGTAGATACATCCTAGATAGCTCAAAAATAACTAAAGTAGTCCATATAGATATAAATACACACTATAGGACGCTTAATAGCCCATAGGTATGTCTCAGCCAGAGTAGAAGGTAACATGCAAATCGCACGTAACGTAGTCATGTACACCTAGACCTACCAGGGAACATCAACCATGTCCAGTTATCCATCCAAGGCTATATACGCACCTTAACCATGATCCTGAGACTCAAGCTCAGATCACAGTACCATAATGATATATATATATATATATATATATATATAATCCATTCAAGGTATGTCATTCAAAAGGTTTATTGACTCGACATAAATATAAGAATGACTTAACTTTTATAGTTAATTTATCTTATTTCAGAATAGGTAGGACTAAGTATTTTGAACTAATCCGTCCCTATAATAGGTAGGTCTTAGTGTTTTTGAACTAAGCCATCCCTAATATGCCACCGTCTCATACTGGTACATATACATATATATAAGTAGGACTTAACTTTTATAGTTAATCCAACTTATTTGAGAATAGGTAGGACTTAGTGTTTGAACTAATCCATCTTTAGTATGCCACCCATATCGGTGCATACAATCCTCCAAATAACATAATTGATAAAACAATAATAAATACTCATCAACCATACTCCAAGATATGCATAAATAAAGTTTAATACACATATGACCGTATTATGCATTCA
>JAOTQH010265009.1:0-11015 GCA_025631255.1 Cornus kousa | reverse complement strand
GTCAAAACATGTATTACAACACAAATCCCCTCAAAAATACACAAATCAAGATGTAGAAAGCATGCTTAGGGCTAACTCTAGCTCCAAGAGGATGTCTAGCCACTCATGGATGTGCTCCTCCAACCCTCAAGAGCTATCTCCATGGTAGAAATGCTCCTCTTCTCGATGTGGATGGAAGAACTTCCAATAATGTGTCTCTAGCCTCTTTCTCTCTTTTCTTCCTCTCTAAAAATTAATCTCTAAGATCTAAGATGACATATATGTAAGAAGTAGCTCAACTCCTTATATAGGTAGCTCAAATGTCACACTTAATGGCCTGGGCTTGTACACCAAGGCTCCTCCAATGATTGAACTATGAGACAACTTTTAATGAGCTGGAAATCACTTTAATTCGCATTTAAGGAGGTTCAATCGATCGAACATGGCTGAGATCTATCAAACTTTGGCTGGATCAATCCACCCATGGCGGCACCTTTTTAGATAAAGACAAATCTTAGATATTTTTGAGATATTTTAGGAAAGAGACAAAAGTGGTAGGTGGGGTGGTACAACAGGATAAGAAGAAATCTTTTCGATCGATTTGAAGAATGTTGGATTGATCAAAGATTATGGGATCTTTAGATAAGGACAAAAGAGCTTGGATCCATCTTGAGGTGCTGAGATCGATCAAAGTCAGATCGATCGAAGAAATTATGTGAACGATCGAACTTGCTAAACTTCCACCACTTTTTTCATTTTGCTTCCACTTTGCTCCTTTCTTTGATTCATCTCAAGATTGCTTCAATTATGCTCTTATTTGGCGGATTTAACTTATTTTGGGGATAAGTGTCTGAAAATGAAAATAATACAAAATTAGTCTTAGGTGGTAAAATAAGATAGATAAAAGTTCTAGAATACCTAAGCTTAACGGGTTCAAAAGCGTACTTTTCAGCGCTCATCAATGATAAAAAAGGAATGATAGATTTTTTTCATATATATGGAAAAAATTATACAGTACCCCCTAAATTTTGTATTTTCTAAAATTATCTCTTTATTTTACTCCATCCCAAATATTTATTAGGGATGGAGCTTATTCCGTCCCCAGTTAGTCTGTCCCTAATTGGCTTTTAGGACGCTACATATTGGGATGGTTGCATCAACCGTCCCTATAATATGTATAATCATGTAATTTAAAGGACCAAATAAAGTAAAATAGAACACAAATGGCGTTCATCAGTCCAATCAGAAATTTGGTGCAAAGGGGAGCCGATTCATATATGGTACGGACTGTAAACCTAAACTTACATTTTGCTAATCCCATAGCAAAGTGTGGAAACAACGTTTTAAAAATGGAAAAGTTTTGAATCCATTGTTATAGATTTAAAATGGGTTAACTCATATTTTAAAATAATTTACCCACCATATTTTAAAATAATTTACCCATATCCATTTTTAAATAGATGGATATAGACGGGTTAGTGGGTCAATAATCAGGTTTAATTTTATGAAGAATATCTCTCTAAAGACTTTCTCAAAATATTAAATTTATGTTCCTCCCGATTTCATGAAGTTGTTCTAACAGATTGAATTTTTGGATGTGAACTCTTTGAAATGCAAGGGTTGCCATTTTTTGCATTTTTCTATTTTTCTGGCCGGATGGTCTAATGTGGGACCCGCTACCTAAAGGTACTTGAATGTTGTCATGATGCACGAGAGAATTCCTTGTAACCATAATCAACATGTAAAGTAATGTACTCGATCGATCCAAAACCTGAAAAACCTGCATATACCTTCGATCGATACTCCAGTGCAAAAATAAATTGCTAAAACTATTGGTTTTTATATTATTCACATTAAATGTGGCAGTAGTGTGGTGGTTATGGTGGAAGGAGATAGTGGTGTGACTATGGTGGTGGTGAAAGGTAGTGGAGGTGGTGGCGGAGGTGGTAGTGGAAGATGACCATTTCATGATGGGAATTGAGGCTTGGGGTAAAGCCTCATCAATTTTGGTGTTTAGCAGGTACTTTAGCACCTTTAAGAGTCATTTCAGCCGACCGAAAGATAGTAATCCCATAATGGGAAAATACCTCAACACAGTAGGATTAGCAATAGTTGCAATATATATAAATCCTATCTAAATAATAGCCAATGTTAATATCATTTTTCGTTAAAACAAAATATATGCATTTGATAGCTCATTAAAGATCTGACTTCCTTTTTTGATATAGTCATGCAGCTTATGCAAAACCTGTATCCAGTTGAAAAAAAGTGAAAAACACCATAGTTCATCGAAAAGTATGTGCACTGAGAGGCATCCTTTATTCAGGATTTTAAGAATGGAAATCCATATTTTTAATCACATCCTCGATCAGACGTCCCAAAGAAATATAGGATGACCCACCCTCCATCATGGCTTCTCTACTTTTTTCTTTCATCTCATTCACCTTCTTTCTAATTTCCCCATCATCCGTCATAACTTTTCTTATCCAGGTCTCTATCTTCTCTGCTTTCAAGGGCACTTGATTTATTTCTCTTCTTGAATCTTTCTTATAATCCATCTTGATCTCCACTGCTAATCCCAACTCTCTCACTATTTCAAAAGCATTCATTTGCTGCTCTATGTACTGAAGCCATGAAGCCATGGGCACTCCACACCACAAGCCCTCTAACGTAGAATTCCACCCGCAATGTGACACAAACCCTCCCACCGTCGGGTGTGACAACAATGACACTTTTCCCATCCTTGCCATTCGTTCCAAGAATCCCTCCGACAGGACTTCTTACGGATCCTCATATTCCTTGGGAATCTCAACCTTTCCATTTGGTGGAGGCTGACGCAAGGACCACAAGAAATGGTAGCCACTGCACTCTAGTGCATTCGCAATCTCTTTTACCTGTTCCCTACTAAAGCTTCCCATACTCTCGAAGCATAAGAAGACCACCGATGATGGTAGCTGATCGTCGAGCCAGCTCATGATAGCATCGGATTGGTGGCTCCTCTCACCATTCTTGAGGTTGAGTACAGGTCCCACCGGGTAGACTGGCGGGGTCTTACCGCCCGATAGGGACTTCACTGCATGGGATTTTAGCTCCATGAACGTGTTGACCATGATGCCCTTAGTCCGTCTGAACCCTCGGGTAATTTTTAGGTACCAGATGTACTCATCTGGGTTTTCCACCTTAAATGGCAAGACCTTAGCCGGAACAGAATCCGTAAAACTTGGAACTGACAACTTAGTATCCTCGTCCTTGAACTGAGGAATGTCTATGTTTTGGTCATCGTGGATAGATTGGAGATGAAACAGGAGACCAAAAAAACCATCAGCTGATGTGAAGTAGACGTAGGATGGGACCCCCAACTCATCAGCTACATCAACCATGCCGGTGCAGAGCATGTCAACAACAAACCCATCAAGTCTATTGGTTTAAATTCTGGCAGCAACATCTCTCACTCGAGTCTTGTTATTTTCTATTAGGATGGTCATGATTTGTACACTGGGCTTGCTTTTTGATTCTTCAAAAGGAAGTTCCACAAAACGTATGTGTGAGTTCGCGTTTTCAGACATTGATTACGTATGAGTATAGGTCTTGGTGTAAAGAGGCACCTTCATTACGATTACTGTAATGAAGAGCCGTTCATCGCAGAAGATGAGGAGGTTGGCTGTCTCCACTACCGATGCTGTGTGACCGACTGGGGCCAGGGATGAAGTATGGTTATCAAAATCGCGATTCTGAGTCGTACAATCGCATGATTCTATGATTCAGAACTCAAAATTAATCCAAATCTTAGCAAAATTGCTCAATTAGTAAAATCGGGGGTAGAATCGGTAGAATCGTAGAATTGTACCATTTTACGGATTCTACAAAAATTGGGTATTTGGGCAGGCCTTTATGGTATTAGTTGTTTGGGCTTTTATACGATTGGTTGTTTGGGCTGCAAAAAAAGTCTATTAAAAATAAAAAAGTTATATATTTATTCTATAAATTATAAAATATAAAAATCTCACTATGACTTACAAAACCTTAATTAGAAATCACAGAGGAGGCGACATAGGCTCAAAGAGAGCAGATTGGATCCATATAGTCACATCATATATTCATCATGTGATAATTACCTAATAAAAAATTATAATAAAAAAAGAAATAGTACTCATGTATTGGTATGTATGTGTGTCAGCATACATTATTAGTATATTACAAATATAATATTGTATAAATTATTAAATTATATTAATTTTCTTTCTTTCTTTCTTTATGTTTTATAGTTGAAGAAATTTATGCAATTGATGATATTAAAGACGTAGATTGATGATGCTAACGAGGGAGATACTGATAGTGAAAAGTTCAATGATGACTTTATATATGGAAATGTAATTTTAGTTTTTAACTTTGGAGATGGTTGAGTTAGGATTTAAGATTTGTGACCTTTATGTTATTTTGAGTTACATTCTCTTTTATTTATATTCAGATTTTAGAATATTCTTTTTTATTTATATTTAGATTTTGAAATATTGTTAGGATTTGAGATTTGTGAACTTATGAATATGTAATATTGTGTGTTTTGGCTTTATTTTGGTTATATTTTACAAATCTTATTGTTGAAGAAGTTAGTTTCAATTATTTTTTCACAATTTGGTAGAATCTTATAATTTACGATCCGATTTTACGATTCCGATTCTATGAAATCCAAAACGATTCTGTGTGGAATCCCGATTTTAACAACCTTGGATGAAGACCAACTCGCTTGATTCTTCATTTTTTACTACTAAATGCTGATATGGTTGGGAAGACTTTGAACTTACGATTCTATTTGTAGTTGATATATGCTTTCTAGTTCTTGCTGCTGTGTATATATATAGACCACTCGGAGCATTAAGTATGTATGCAAGTGATGCAATAGCTTTGACGGAATTGGAATTGTATAATAACAGAGTTTCTCAAGTTTCCAGAACGACAATGTAAATAAATATATATATATATATATATATATATATATATTATACTATCTGATTTTATATCTATATTTAACATAAAGTAATACTATAATCCAATCCTGTCTGCATCGAAAAAGGCAAATTGAAGATAACCAACAATGACGGAATTGGATTCGTATAATAACAGGACATCGAAAAAGGCAAATTGAAGTTAACCAACAATGACGGAATTGGAATTGTATAATAACAGGACAAGAACACTTTTGACTTCAGTGGTTTGATTTATTTCAAAAATTGTTATATGCTCCAGCACCAGTCAATCATAACTTGCCCTGTAAATTAAAAAAAAAAAAAAATTATAATAATAAAATTAATGTATATATTTGTGTGTTGTTG
The DNA here is from genome assembly GCA_025631255.1 of Cornus kousa. NCBI lineage: Eukaryota > Viridiplantae > Streptophyta > Magnoliopsida > Cornales > Cornaceae > Cornus > Cornus kousa. Next base: position 5,706 of record JAOTQH010265009.1, on the reverse strand, counting down.
TAATTATTCAAAATTTTGTAATAATTTTTATATTTAAATGATATTAATATTGCTCGAGTATGTGAGGGTTAATTACTTGGACAAAAAGATAAGGAAAAAGAGAATTGAGGGCAGAGGGGAGGAAAACGCTTAGTGGATATAATTCGCCTTAAAATGTCCAATATCTATCTAATCAATTCAATGAATTTTGAATGTATAACCTGGAACCTTGGAACCTATAGTATAGAAAATTAGGTTAGTTAGCACCTTGCATATGCATATGACAGAGACTCCTTGAAGCTACCAGCAAAGAGAGATCCCAAGTGTCATCTTTATTTAAAATCCAAAAAAAAATGTCATCTTTATTTTGGCCCACCCCCAAGTCTTTCAAGAAAATATATACAATATCAGAAGTCCTCTAAACAAAATCCACTATTACACGACGGGGTTTATGAACAGGATATATATTTCTTTTAGAAAGCTCTTAACAAAACATATATACATGTATATATATATGCGTGTGTGTGTGGGGTGTGAAAAAGACTTGCCTCCTTACACATGTAGCGGCGTTGGTAGGAGTTCGGGAGGTAAGTTTTTGAGATTTTACTTTCGAACCGCACTCATGATTTGAGTGGTACGTGTGTTATGGGGCTGATACTCGTGCTCTAAGGGAAAAAAAAAAAAATTATGATATGATAATTAAAGATGATGTATTCTTTTATTATTGATCCTCTTGAGTAGTTAGGAAGGTATACATCATGGGGAGGACCTAAATATTGTCTATTATATAATATTAAATCGGATTAATTTATTTTGATCGTAATTAAAATGGGTTAACTTTTTTATTTATTTATTTTTTAATATTATAAAAACACATGTCAAATTAATATAATGATACATTAAAGGTAAGGAAAATGTTTTTTTCTTAAATTTAAAGAGATAAGTATAATAGTTGATCAACTGTTCAAACTACATTCATATGTGACAAAAAATTTCTCTCTTGTAAACAATATAGACCTTGCCCCAACAGTATAGCAGCGTTGGTAGGGATCTGAAAGGTAAGTCCTTAAGGTCTTTCTTTTGAACCACACTCTAGACTTGAATGATGCGTGTGTTATGGGGTGATACACGTGCTCTATGAAAAAATAAAAAAAAAAGAAGAAGAAGAAAAGTATGGACTTTAATAGCAAATGTAGGATCCCAGTTCCTTGCAAACAAGCTAGCTAGGCAGGCCTTTGTCTTTGAATAGATGTCATTAGGAAATTCTTGTGACTTAGGAGGTGCATGGTGAGAACACGTGAAGCTTGAAAACACATTAACTGAAACATGGATCTTGTACACACACACAAAAAGGAGTCACTATCTATTGCATAAAAGATAAGGAATCGTATGTGGTTGGAGGGCATGATTTTAATATTAGATGGGGGAGAAGAAGGGAGGATTCATTGATTTCATCTTTAGCATGCTCTTTCCTCCTTTTGCAATTATGTCTATGGCAAGTAATCAAGACTAATGTTACAAGAGGACCTATCCCACATGGGATTCAGATGGAAAAGTGAATGGGTCATGACCTTAACTCATCGAAGAAGTGCCCCTCTTTGCCCAACCCATCTCGTTACAGTTGGTATCAGAGTCAAATTCATTCTTTAATCCAGTGTTATGCCAAGCACCTGCCCGGAGGGGTTGGGTCAACATCCCGGGTCTTTGATTCGGTGTCATGCTAAGCACCCGGTCCGAAAGGGGTCAAGTTAGCATCCCGGATAGACATAGTGGCCCTGCTGCAACGAGAGTGGTGTAAGTTTATTCGGTTCGTCCTTATATTAATACCAATACTAATAGTTTTCATTTAAAAATTATCCTCTTTGCTTAACTTCTAATAAGCTGAAGGAAATATAAAAACTAAATTAAAGCTTAAGAGACAATGATTTAATAAATTATTTTTAAAAAATAAAAAGTTTAATAAATCAGAAATCCAAAAGAAATATAATGTTGAATGACTATACCTAAGAAAATTTATAATGCCCTAAGAAATAACACTAATTAAGGCAACTTGAAGCTTAAATGTGGAAACCCTAATATGCCACAATGATGAAGATAAGGTACTGACATATTTCCTTATTTGCACATTTGTGATTGGCTATCGTTGCACATTAGGTGTACACATCGCTCTGGAGGAAAGTCTCATTATATCTTCTTATTAATGTAGAAGCAGAAAAAAGATATGATGAGGCCAGATCAACAGCTAGCTCCATGATTAGGGGATACTGAGAATTTCTTGGTGTCCTATTGTATGTGCAAAAATCTATTAACTTGGAAAAACTAAAGAACCTAATTGCAATAATCTCAATAATAAGATGATTAATGAAAATAATACTTAGCAGAGAAAATTGCCTCCCATTATTGGGAGGACTATGCCCCTATTTATAATGATTTACAAAGGTTGAATCTGTTTAGGACTCGCATTACTTGTCCTTCAAGTATATTCCTTATAGTATTTGTTTCCTTATAGTACAAATTTACATAAGGGGATTACCATGAATGACAATCAATCTCCTAATTAAACTACACTAAAGATGGGCCTGATCCATACATACTGAGATTGGCCGACGTTGCTGGACCCGAATTCCATTAGTAAGCTCGGCCCACAGCTCTTGGATCATTAGGTCCTGTCCTTAGGCTTTGATCCAAGTGGGCTGTTGAATAATCAACTTTTTCCTTGGTGGCTCCCTCGGTTTGACATGTCACTTAACTATTGGTAGGGAGTAATTTTTCCTCCACACTTTGCCCCCAATTTCCTCCTAATTGGATAACAGTCCATATTCTGAAGGGAATTAGAATAGTCAAGCATTTAGAATGGTTGGCGGTTCGTATTTCTTAGCTGTTGAGATCCTTATCTCTATTAACTCTTTACTGTGCTAGGGTTTTGTCGCCACCAAGCTCATCCCAATCTTCTCCTGCTCCTCCACTGGTTTCTCGACTCTCGCAGGTTAGTTTCCACTTCTTTTTGTTTTTCGTTTACTATTAATCATGCGTACGCTACCCAATTTTAATCTCTTCGGTGGCATCAATCCTAAATCGACTCCGATTGCTTCTCCTAAGCTGATCTATGCTCCTCCTCCCAAATCTACTACTTCAATCACCCCTAGTGATGATCTTGAGATTGAAGAGGATGAATCCTCTTCTCAGGTCGAAGTGTAAACTTCTGAACCCATTTGTCCCTTTTTTAAGGCGGAAACGGCCTCAATTTTATTTATCTCACACGAATTGGTGGTAACAAATCCTCTTATGGAGGAATTTAATATTCGTGAGGGGTTAAAAATTGAACTATTCCCTTTTGATTCTGAATTTTGTTTAGGCAAGGGGGTTGGTGAGAACGAACTCTTGTTCTCTTTTAGCCACCTGTATGCCCTTCTATCATTTAGTACCGAGCACATTGGGGATTTTTACTCTGTAAGTTAATCCTCACTTTTTCCAGATCATTTCTTCTCTTTTTGTCCGTAGCAAGTTGGAGAGGCTTGACCTTAAACTCGTCGACCTCTTAGTTAGCTATAAAATTAGGAAGCATTAGGGCAAAATTGGTAGGTACTTTTTCTCATCCTCTAGTACTAGCCAAAGAATAATATGTATTGAACTCCCTACATATCCGAGAAGAAGTGGAAGGAGAGGATGATTGTTGTGAAGAGAAACTGGCAATTCGCCCTTTCCAACAAATTTTGCATCCTTCGTCAATTTGATAGGATAGGTATCACAACCCCACCTTTACTTCATTCAAATTGCTTCGAATACTTACCTTGTCGAGTATTGCTATTTTTCCATATTTACAAATCTTATGGTTTGTTTCTGTTTCTTTCCCTACCTCTGTGGCTAAAGAGAGACTCTTATTCCTGAAGGGCAAGGTATGGAAGTTCATTGTTGTTTTACACAAATAAGTCACCTTTTGAACTTTGGTTTAATAAAAAGCTAATCTTAATTTTCTAAGAACCTATGGTAGTACATATTATATATTGTGAGATATATATTTTATAATTGGGTAATTTTACTGTCAAACAAGTCCGATTGAGGAATAAGTTTTCGGTTCTAAAAATCAAGTTTGAAGATCGGATGCGAATTTGAAGAAGTTCAAGTGTTCATGATTTACTACACTCCGGGAGGATGAGAACGATGTTTTAGAAAGGTATAGGAGTGAATGATAACACTTAGGGAGTTTTTGAAGGTTGAAGGAAACAAAGATTTCACTTCTGACCTTGGGAACCGGTAGGAGAATCCTGAAATCGGCAGCCAAACCTTGGTTCACAACAGGTTCTTCTCTACCATGCTTGAACCGATAGCTAAAAAGTTGAACTAGTAGCACTAGTGCGTCAGAAAGCATTCTAACCTTTTGGAACCGGTAGACATATTCTAGTACTGGTTCAAGAAGTCCTAGCAGCATCAGAATTTCAGTTACCTTTTCCTAATTGTTTCCTTTTTTATCCTAATTTCTTTCTAAGTCCTATGCATGGAATTTTCTATATTTTTGGAGGGATTAGGACATTCTAAAATCTATATAAACCTTGTTAGTCTTCTATGTTTATTTATGGCTTTAAGGAACATCACTTCTATATTTTAAGAAAGCCTTTAAAGAGAGAAAATTTAGAAAATCAAATCTGATTATTCTAAATGAATTTTTGAAAGCACACAGATATTCATGAGTGATTTAGTAGTATTGTTCTCTATCTCATCGGAATTGAAGCTTAATTGAAGATTCAGAGATTCTGAAGCAAAAGCTTGATTTAATTCTTCTACATCGATTTCAGATCTTGAAGAACAGAAGTAAAAGCTATTACACTTTAAAAGGATTGGAGTATTCGAGGAGTGTTGTCTGATATATCTGCTACTCTTCTACAAAGGTCAAGCATAATCCTGGGGTCCAGTTGCTGTTGGACGGGACATCGCAAAGTCAGAGGATTGTCAGCAATTGGTGTTTGGTAGAATGATAGGGTGTGAGCCAAAGTTAAAGTTCAGTTTACTTTGTTTCAAACATAGTGAATCGGTTTACTTTGGGTTGCATAGTCTACGTGGTTTTTCCCATGCAAAAAGTTAACATATTTTATTAACAGAGATTTCCTCGCTAAAAATCCTAGTGCAATCTCTCTAACTCTAACTTACTTTACTTTTTAGTATTTATATTTATGATTATGAATGATTAATTGATTAGATAATTTAATCAATCATAAATTGAACAAGTTAACCCAATAATTAGATCTAAATCATTAAAGGAGTTAATCACAATTAAAATCAACTTACAGTTTTTGCACGCCGCGTTAACACTATTTTCACATATATTAGGAGATAGAGAACCTGTTTTTTTGAGGTTTTCATTGTGATGTTGGTGGTCAGGTGGGTATTATGGAAGATGAGTTTTGGGGTTTCTTGTGTGCTACTGGAGATGAGTTTTGGGGTCGCATGGCAATGTTGAGCCTGCAGAACTGGCATCAAGGCATCATTTTGACTAGGACCCTTAGAATTCTGGCTACCATATATATATATATATATATATATATATATTTGAAAGATAAATTTTTCAATATATATTAATATCAACAAAGATACAGGCCCAAAAAGGGCAGTGACCCAAAGACAAGCTAAAAAAGTGGAGTAATAACCCTATTACCCCCAGCCCATGAACAAATAAAATGATCTACAAGAACCACAAAAGGTCCCAACTCATCCAGTGATCATGGGGAAGCC
>JAOTQH010264939.1:0-11019 GCA_025631255.1 Cornus kousa | reverse complement strand
CTTGCCATGAACTACCTCACACTCTGCTTCCACTAGTAGATTCTCAAATAGGATTAGTAAATTGGTCAAAAGAAGAGCTAGGGTACTGAGTGGTGAATTGTTCAGAAATAAATTGGTATTTTTTTTTATTAATTACCCAAATTGGATTTTATATGCCTTAATCAGTCAATTGTCTAAACAAACATGGTTAATTAACTAAAATAGAACTAAACAACACTTGATTTTGGTTGATATATTTTGATTTAGCCCAAATCCTGGATCCGCCCTTGGTTTAAACTAAACCCCTAAAACTTTGGAGATTAAATATATGCCTCTAGAACAAAGCCATCAAGAAACATATCATCAGATCTATGCCTTTGCAGCTGAAAGGAGAGGCAAAATATACACAAAAACATACATACATATATAAACATATATATGTGAATTATGACATACCGGTATGAAGTTGCTCAACACTTCCCCGACGAGAGAGAGACTTACGAGTATCAGTTGGTTCGCTATATATGGACGGAACAACTTAGCTATGTGTCTGCGGCTTAAAAATGCATTCTAGGTCTTTGCAATGGTCGACCGAATGCATTCTAGGGTTTTGAAGACTTTATAGTTGCTCATCATTTCCCCCACGAGATTGAATCTGAACACTCTATAGTTGCTCATCACTTCCCCACCAGAGAGATTTACGAGTGTCGTTTGGTTCGCTATATATATATATAGACGGAACTAACTTGATATATTTATATAGGTGTGTGTCTGCGGCTTAAAAATGCATTCTAGGGTTTTGCAATTGTTGACCGAAAATACCGTCTACCAGCGGCTGCGTCGGTTACGCGTCAACCTGCCTGATGCTTGGAAATAATGAGAGTAAAAGAGAGGTGCTGACACTTTGGAAATAGAAAGTATATATATATTCTTTCTCACTTTTTTTTTTTTAAAAAAATCAAAGATCTTAAATAATATACTGTTTTTATATTTTTCCTTTATTCTCACTTTCAACTCTTCATTTCAATTTCTCTTGTACCAAATAATAAATATTATTTCATGCCATTTGAAATATAAATCTCTCAATATTTTGGCTCTCCAAATAAATAGAAAATTATACCGCAAAAATAGAAATTTAATTAAAAAAACTTTTTTAAAATGAAAATAAACTTATTAATCAACCACAATAATTTATGTTGTTTACTCCTTTATTAAAAATGTTGAAGTTGAAAATCAACGCAACTCGGAATGGCAAAGTTTGCCTGCAAAGCATTTTTGCCCTTTTTAGACCTAAATTGGGCGGCCTTGAATCAATCAGTTTTCTTTCATTTTTAAATGATCCTAAGTGACCACATATGTCCTAGAAGACAGTTAAAAGCTCCCCAATGAGTTGCACGGTCCAAAAAGACCGATTTACCCTTGTAACCCAAGTGACCCGAATAGTGATCGAGGTTGATTTTCTCATTCAAAAGCGATTCAAAATGGTAAGAATTAGGTCTTAGGACTTCATGTAGGCTCATAATGCCTTGTACAAGTCATATTGACCATTTTAGCCTTGGGTGTTTACGGGTTAGGTAGAGACCCGTTTAGTGATCCGGACCCCCCGGTGTGGGTCGTCACACAAATGGTGAGAAACCGAGAGTTGAATCTTGAAATTCCACTCACATAAAGTTTTAACTGAATACAATTAGAATTGTAACCGACTGAAACTCCAATTTTATAAGATTGAAATTTCTATTCACTAGCATAATTTTTCCAACTTTAGAAGGCTATAACTATTTCATTTTAACTCCAAATTGGTCCAAATTTGAGTTTAATTCAAGAATTGTGAGTCAAATTTCCAGTGGTACCAACCTCATTCCAAAATTCCAACCGTAGATAAAAGTTATGATCATTTAAGTAAGGATTATTCTAAAAATCTCCTAAACCGAATAGGCTTATTTGTGGGAAAACAATGTTCTTGCATCTAGAACCCTATGGAATGGATTTGAATGGCTATGATGACCTGAATGGAGCCCATTTGACTCATTTAGAGTCAAATCACTCATCTCACTTGTCTTGGAATGACCATTTTACTTATAGTTGGTTTTAGGGCTCGGGTAAGATCCTAGTTCGTATCCCTTCCGGATTCATCACTCGGATCCTACAGATTTGGGTCGTGACACTTGGATTCCCTCAACAGGTTCTTCATTATCTCAAGATTAAGCTTCAACTCTTCCAAGAATCTAGCCTGCTTTGCTAAGGTGGGTAGCCAAACTAAGGCTGACATTTTAGCTCTTCTCAATTTTGAAATTGGGACTTTGCCTGTGACATACTTGGATTTACCATTGTCCTATAAAGCAATTAATGCTACTGGCTATCAATATTTTGTGTAAAGCATCACCTCTAGAGTTAAGATATGAACTTCTAGATTTTTATCTTTTGCAGGTAGATCAGTGCTAATTAAGTCCATTATATGCTCTATTCAATCCTATTGGGCTCAAACATTTGTCCTTCCCAAGAAGGTGATTGATCAAGTAAACCAAGTTCTGGGGTGTTTTTTGTAGTCTGGTGTGAAGTTTAAAGAATTCAAGGGCCATTGTGGCCTGGGATGTGGTATGTAGATCAAAACCCTTTGGTGGTATTGGCTTTCTAAATCTGGAAATATCAAATATAATTACAAATTTAAAGTACATTTGTAGTTTATTTGATATAAATAAAGAAAGTCTGTGGTTGCTTTGTGCTACAAGTACTTGATTAAGACAAGGAGTTTTTGGACTGTAAAGGCATCTGCACTAAATTTTGGCTTCTGGATAAGGCTTTTAAAGTTGAGGGATATGGCGAGAGGGATTCTAATGTATAGTGTGGGTAATGGCACTGATATTATGTTGTGGTTAGACTACTGGTTACCCAATGGCCCTATTACTTCACATCTTAACCTCACTGAAGTGAAAACTTTCAACTTGATAGATGTATCAAAGTTGATAGCCTAATTTTCAATTGCCAATGGGTTATCCCATATTCCTTAGCTCATATCCCATTTTTCCAATCCATAATTTCCTTTCCGAGTCACACAACTTGCCTCTCCCATCCACTCTACCAGACGATGCACTATGACTACCATCACCAACTAAAACCTTCCCCCTCTCACATGCCATCAATTACTACCTGCCAGTATCTTTTTTTTTTCCCATTGCTACTACTTTTGCCTGGCTAGTGAGGAGTCTCTAGATCAGCTCTTCTTTAAGTGCAAGTTCTCTGAGGAAATTTGGAACTTCGTTCAACATACTGCAAGATTCTACATCAAACCTAATTGCTGACAGGATCTAGTTTCTTGGTGTACCTCAAATTAGAGTTCTAAAAGATTCTTACTGCACAAACTGCATCTCTCAGTTAGGGCTACAAATGAATCGAGCCGAGCCGAGCTTTGGGTTGCTCGGGCTCGGCTCGTTATCTTCAGAGTGGTGCTCGGGCTCGGCTCGGGCTCGGCCGAGCTTATCCTAACTAGGCTCGGGCTCGGCTCGTCGGAAATTGGAAAAGCTCGGGCTCGGCTCGGCTCGGGATCGGCAGCATACAAAACCATCACTGATTCAACAAATCGCCGTTACCTCTTCCATGAAATCTAATTTCCATCTCCGGCCAGAAAGAAATCAAACATTGAATTGATGAAATCTTTATTTCCATCTCCAACAAGAAAGAAATCACACTCCAAGAAAGAAAAAATAGAAAAACTGAACAAAATTTAAAATGAAATCAAACCTTCTTAAGTTTTATCCTTGATCTACAGTATTGTTGCACTACTCTAACCGGTTGACCTTGAGATCCATTAGAGAGAGATGAGCTGTGTGTTCGCATGATGGGGACTGCTGGCAAGATCTTTCGGAAGTGAAGAGGATGTGCCACCATATACTTGTGCTTCTAGGGTTATTCTTTTATCTCTTTTAACTTATCAAATCAATGGCTGGGATGAATTGTATTATATTAATGGATGCGATTCAATCTTATTTAGATGATGGGCTATTTAATTACAAGTCTTTGGGTCTGAGCTATTTAATTACAAGTCTTTAGGCCTTATTAATGGGATGGTTAGAAGTGGACCAAACTTGTATGGGCTATAAACATCTTAAATACTGAATATAGGCTCAACGTTTTAACTGTGGAATGCTATTACAAAATTGCCCTTTTACTTGACGAGCTTGTTCACGAGCCTAACAAGCCAAGCTCAAGGTTGCTCAAGTTCGGCTCGTTTATTAAACGATCCTGAAAATTGAGCTCGGGCTCAGCTCATTTACTAAATGAATGAGCCCAAACCGAACTTTTAACGAGCCAAGTCCGAGCTGTTCATGAACAGCTCGGTTCATTTGCAGCCCTAGCAACATGTTAGAACCTCATAGATTCCCATTTTCAGAACCTTCCAAAATGCTCCATTTGGTGGCATACTACTGTGTTAGAATAACTTTTTATATATCATGGTCAAGATCATAAAAGTCAAAATTTTTGCACCTTTTCTGAAGAACTAAGGATCTTTATCACCAATATGGCAATATGTAAACAAAGGAACATTAAATACAGTATATACAAAGGAACTAAGGATCTTTATCAAATTTGGCAATATTAAAGACTCTGATGTGGTTCAAGAATAAGGAACATTAAAAACCTTGGGTTGAGACAAATCATTGGTCCTGCATATTGTCTGAAATAACTCTGCTACATTCCACTGGGGAAAAAAGAATATTGCTAAATCGGAGTCAAGGTGTTGTTCTTTGACTGACTTAATTACCACGTTATAATTTCATCAGTAACTTCATCCTGATAAACTTTTCATTCACTTTCGGCTTCCAGATGTTTTAGGTTTTGTTTGTCTGGTTTAGTGCTCTAGTTTCAATCAGGTGCTTTGCAGATTGTATTACAACAGCTTAAATTCTTTTTGTGTTATATTTTCTGTTGCAGCTGGAATTGTACTTTTTCTTCTTGTAGAAAAGGTTGTGAGGTATGTTGATGAAATGTCTGGAGGAGCTAATGAATGGAGTCATAGCCATCACCATCACCATCACAATCATCGTCATGAAAACAATAAAAAGTTAAAGGATGACAATGATGCTCATGGTAACGCTCAGCAGCAGTCTGTTGATGAAAAGAATGGAAGCATAACCGAAATTCCATCTCAAGGAGAAGTGTTGAATGGAGTGTCTGATGAATGTTTATCTGGACGTAAACGAAGTCAGCCTGAATCTCTTAGGAAGGTAAGTTCTAGATTACTTCTAGATTTTGCATTATGCTGAGATCCACCCGGATCTACTGCTGGACAAGCCCTTTCTGAAAGTTGAACCTATGCTTAAGGCCAAACAGTTCGGCCTGGATTTTTGGCTTAGACCATGTCTAGAAAAGGTCAAGCCTAGCCACAAACACATGTAATGTTTATATATATTATCGTATGCCATGTGCAAAAAAGACTCTTACTTTTCATTCAAAGTAGTATCCCAGTGAGCCGAGAACCTGCTTTGGTGATCTATAACATGGCGTGTCTATCTTCTACAAAACTAAACTTATCACCAAAACATGGTATGCCTATCTTCTACAAAATTAAAGTTTGACCAACCAAAAAAAAAAAAAAAATCTTCTTCTTCTTCTTCTTATTATTTTTCCTGAATAAAATCTTCTTATTTTATCTTTGGTTTGATTTTTTTTTTCTTTATTTTTATTTTTTAAAAATCAAGAGTTCTGTATATTGACTTGTATGAATTATATAATAATTGGCTTTACATTTAGAACTAACTTATCACATTCTAGTGCAAGTAAATAATCAATATGATCTATGTAAGGTTGCCTCATCATATACTTTCTAGGGTAATTGGTTCATTACCTATTTTTTCCGGTACCCTTTCCATATGTTTCAGACAAGCCAAGTTGGAGTGTTTGTTTTCCGTACTTTTCTGGATCTTTTTCCTGATTTAGTTGGAAGTTCCTATAAGATAACAAATCAGTGGTTTGCGGGAAAAAGGGAAGATGCCTTTTCAATATCAAGTCATACTAAACAACCAATTTATTATTATTTTTTTATAGTCATTGGAAAATTCATCTTCCTCCAATTTCTGTGTTATTTGATCCTATCTAACATGATTGTTTTTTGCAGCGAAACGTCGCCACTGGTGCTGATGAAGATGAGCCCAATTTAGATGCTGCAATTGGCTCCACCAAAAATATTAAATCCTTAAATGATAAAGAACCTGCTCGATCACCTTCAAATCTTGTCTTTGGTTATCTCAATCTCTTTTCTGATGGTGTAGTATGTGATCCTTGCTTTGAATTTTTTATTCACTTTCGAAAGCAAAGTTTGTTTCTCCGGGATTTGTATTGAAGCTTATGCATTTATGTCTTTGAGGAAAAATTTATTATTATACAAATTTACTTGATATATTTGACTTTAAATTTTAGTGTATTCATATATAACTTGTGTAAATTGCAGCACAATTTTACGGATGGCATGGCTTTGGGAAGTGCTTTCCTCCTTTATGGATCTGTCGGTGGGTGGTCGAGGACTCTATTTTTGCTTGCGCATGAGCTTCCTCAAGAGGTTCCCTTTCATACCTTTATTTTATTTATGGAGATATTTTAGTAGTTTGAACAGTTAAATCAATTTAGACATAATAATAAATTTTCTTGATTGGTTAAATTAATAGATTAGAAAGGGATCATGCAACAAGTAGTTGTCTTTGTTTATTATGACTGTGTATCTACTATCTACTGCCCAATTATGAATATATTTTTAATAATTTCATTTTCCTTAATAGAAATTTCAAATCTTGACCTTTGCTTTAAGAGGATGCAAGAATGCAGTTTTCTCTGTCAAGATAACATGTGAGCAAGTGGGTTATTCCACTGACTTGATTATAAGATTCCCCACGAGAAGCAAGCAATATTTTCCCTAAAATGCATTGTTACCATGAAACAGAATATGAAGGAAGGTAAAAATGCAAATTGTTGTCATTTTCCTATTTACATTGTGGATTGTATGCAACATTAAATTTCGCATATGGAACTCACTGATATGTATATATACATATATATGTATGTATGTGCGTGTGTGGGTATGTATTTATAAAAAGAAAATAAGAAAAAGAAAAAGTGGTGTATCTAATAATATGAACAAGTTTGTGATTTCTTAATAATATCAGAATCTGATACATCGGCCCATACCAGCTTACTAATTGGATTCTCTAATACATTACAAAATTTCGGTTTAGCTAATGATCCATTCAGAGAAATAATGGGACTATGGTATGAAACTTCTTAATTGCATTATCTATTCGAAATGAATTTTTTAGCATTTGACTTCATACCATTGAGGGGTTTGGGTGCACATTTGAAAGATATCCCAGAAAGTCTAGGGAATAACTGGATAATTGGTTTATATAGATTGTTACTGATTGAGATCACATGTAAAAATGAGATTTCCAGAAATTTACAAGGTAATATTTCTATTCATTCATCACCCTTTGCAGCCAGAATTGATTTTTCTTGATACCTAACATAATGTATGAAAGGGTCCTTGAACAACCATAGGATAACCTGAAAATCCTTAGCAAAGACTTCTACATGATGTTCTATTTTTCCATAGAAATATAGTCGTTCAAGAAGGGTTCCAAAAGATGATGATTGCCAAAGATAATATTATCACCAAAAGAATTAAAAGTCCTGCATAATATATTACTGTCTTTGGAACACAATCCTTAAAAAGAATTTTGGATAAGAGAATGGAAAAGAATGGATTTTACATCAAAACCTTTTGAGTTTTGGCATTCTTCGAATAACTCGCGAATTATAATCAGTATGCTGGAGTCTATTCGAGCGTTATGTCCCTGACATCTCTCCTATACCAGTCAAGGTATGCGTTGGATGCTACCCTGGAAGTCATTTCCTAATCAGCATTTGGCTCGAGATATGAGGGGTAAGCCATTAAAGGCGACTTCATTTCTTTCGTCTCTTAAGTTCGAGGTGAAGGTTCTTGTTTGATATTAGAAGATTTTAGATTGAAAGGATTTGTCTATTTCAGGTTTTCACTTGGGAGTTGTGAAAAAACAGGGACAAAAATGATAAATCACATAGGCAAACACGACCATAGGATATATCCCTTTGGTTTTTTCATCCTTTTGGGCTTAGGCTACCTCCAGAAAATGTGTGAAGTACTTATTGAAATACATGGCAATCACAGGTATGGGTCCAATACATATGGTTGCATGTATGGTTAGACGTGCACCTAACACCTATTATACAATTGTACATTAAACTGTATTATTATGTTCCTTATGTTTCATTTTCCTTTTTCTTTTTCATTTTTTTTAGGGGATAGGGGTGAGGAATTCCTTATGTTACATTATTAATATTATTACTTCAACTTCAAAATGAGTGAAAATTTTATTTAATTGTAGAAAATATAATACGAATATTGTATAATATAAACAGTTTCAATAATAAGAAGGCTAGTACCCTTGGGTGCACCAAAAAAGTTGAATAGAGAAAAGGAGCAATAAGAATTCGTAGCAATCGACTCCTACGGAATCTTCGGTTTTGGGAGGATATGTGGTGTGGAGATCGCACGTTAGCATGTTCTTTACCTAGACTATTTGGATTGCGGTGGATAGGCATGCCTTGGTGGCTGACTGTGATCGTCTTGATAGTGGGAGACCGATTTGGGATGTGCTGTTTCAGTGATCTTTTCAGGATTGGGATATGGATGATGTGTTTGGTTTTTCAGAGTTGTATGGTCAGGTGATCCAGGGAGGAGGTAGGGATTCTCTTGTTTGGATTTCATCTGCTAGGGGAATGTTTAGCGTGCGATCTTTTTTCGGATGCCTGGTGGATTTGGATGGGGTGGTATTCCCGTGGACGGCTGTGTGGTGCACTAAGGCGCCATTGAAAGTAGCCTTTTTTGCTTAGACAGTTGTGTTGGGTAAAATTTTGACATTGGATAATTTGAGAAGGAGAAAGCTTATCACGGTGAATTGGTGTTGCATGTGTAAGTGCAATGGCGAGTTGGTGGATTATCTTCTCTTGCATTGTCTAGTGGCGGTTGATTGTTGAAACTTTTTACTAGGTTTGTTTGGAGTTTCTTGGGTCATGTCTAGATCTACGAGAGGCCTGATGGACACCTGGAGAGGGGGTTGGGTGGGAGCACAGGCTCAAGGGTTCTAGAGGATGGCGCCTTTATGTCTTTGGTGGTGTTTGTGGAGGAAGCGAAATAGAAGATCCTTTGAAGGGGAGGAATCTTCCATCACTGTTCTGAAATCTTCTGTTATTAGCTCTCTTTGTTTTTGGGGTTCGGGTCGACTCTGTTCTTATGATGAGGAGACTATTGAGTTTTTGGCTTCCTTGGGGCCTTACGGTTCATAGGTTTATCTGATTTGTTAGGGATGCATTCCCCTCTTGAACGCTTTTTTTAATGAATTATTTATTTATCAAAAAAAGAAAGAAAGAGAGGGTGTAACTTTAATATTGTTCTACTTTAAGGTGCCGCATATCATGTGTAGGCAGAACTCCATCATAATTTTGCTTAATTGGTGCATCAATTATAGTTATTAGAATGGTGGTGAGATTTGAGTCCAGGTGCTTGCCTACTCTGTTATATGTTAACAACCAACTACTTTAAAGTTTAATTTGTTGGAGAGAGGTAATGTAATAATTTATATTGTTCAAGAAAATCATGTCACGTCTCTTGTGAAGAGACATCCTTGTTGATGTGACCCCTAAATCGTGTTGAACATGCCTTAATCGTGTCCATTACCCCATCTGCCATTTCCCCTTTTTGAGAAGAATTAATGCTGTATGGGAGTAGTAGTGTGTACATAATGTACATTAGCACATGAAATTTATTAGGCTGCAATTTTCAAGTTTTACAATTCATCTAAACATGGCAATTCAAGTAGATAAATTAAATATTCTGTCACTTATCAAAAATAAATAAATAAATAAATATTTTGTCACATTATGTTGCATTTAATTATTATAATAATAATAATAATAGAAATACAACATTTCAAATATTTTCCCCTTTTGGGTTTATCTTGGTTTGGACCGTTTGTGCAGATAGGTGATTTTGGAATTTTGGTAAGGTCTGGTTTTAGTGTCTCCAAAGCCCTCTTCTTCAACTTTCTCTCAGCCCTGGTGGCACTTGGAGGAACTGGATTGGTTAGTAGTGTCCCGTATAACAAACTATTGATATTTTTAACCTCAAATAATGTAAAAATAAGTAAAAGAATCTTAATTATGTTTCCTTACAGGCTTTGTTGTTGGGACATGATCCAGGATACTCAGCTTTGATTGAGGTACAAGTTTGTGTTTGAGGAATGCTTTAGTTGCATTTATTTGGATGATGTGATTTTGAACGCTTCCTTACTCTGTTTGTGTTCATTTTTGCAGGGATTCACCGCGGGTGGTTTTATCTACGTTGCAGTTGCTGGAGTGCTGGCAGAAACAAACAATGGTAGCTCAGCATTGAAAAGCACAGCAATCCAGTTAACCTCGCTGATATTGGGCATGGCTGTTGCACTTTGTATTTCCCTTGTTGAATGAAACTGATGTTTGAGAATGTATAATCATATCAATTCTGTACGTATAAGGATCAATCTCATTTGATTTTTGTGTCCTTGCCAAATTTTGTTGCTTTTCCGAATCCAGATGACATCTAGGACCTAAAAATGGGAAGATAAAAAAGAAAGAGAAATGATATATTATGATGTGGTCATGATTGCTAGACGGTCAATATCCATTTTTGGCCAATTAAATAAGGTTCTGCAAGCACTTGGTAATGTTGTTTTTGTGAATCCAAGTTTCCTGCACCTCAGATTGCTATTGATGCTTTGCCCCGAGGGATGTCAAGCCATGGACTTATCTGTATCAGATTTGCACTCCATGTTTTGATGACTTCTGCTTTTCATTTAAAACTAGGTTATGCCTAGGGCTGCAACTTGGGCGGGCTAACCCAGCTCAACCCCAACCCAGAGATTTTGAAATTTGGACATGCAATTCACAAATCGGGTTCATGACCGGGTTGGGTTTTGTCAA
>JAOTQH010264919.1:0-11020 GCA_025631255.1 Cornus kousa | reverse complement strand
GCTCTGATCTAAGGCTATAGACCACGTTAACTATGGTTTTCCTCTTCTCCTAGTATATTACCCTCAATGTGGACTACGTCACTCTTCGATTCAATTGCAAGTGGTGATCTTGATCTCTTTTGTAACTACTTGGAATCGGTTGCATCAATTCTATACTTTCATTAAGCTCTATCTAAGGTCATAGCCGGCGTTAATTTTGGTCTTCCTCTTCCCCTATAGTATTATAATGTGAACTATGTCGCTCTTCTTAACTGAACTATTCCTATAACCTAGTCTGAAGACACTCCAAAAAAAAAAATAAATAAATAAAATAAAATAAAATAAAATAAAATGTCTCAAAGATCAGGTCTGTACTCTCACACAGTAATGATAACACACAATCTACACTGTGTCTTAGTTCATTCATAGCCTCATAAATGAGGTAATGGACAGCATGAAAAGCATATGAAGGCATAAAGCTGCACAGATGGAATATAAATGATGTTATTCGGATACAATCAAACGTTCATGCACAAATGCGTGTGTGTGTATTTTGTGCTTGGCAGCACAGAAAGTGATACAGCTTTGGAAGGTAACGGAAGTGCACTGAAAAAAACGAGGATGATATGATATCCATATCCGTTGACGAGACCTCCATGTAATGTAAAGCTGAGGCAACAAGATGAGGCTAGCTACGAGATGGTTAGGTAAGATTGCCCATCAAATAGCCTATGTTGACTAGCTCCATTACCACAAAAAGTATAACCTACCATGCTTTGTACTAACCCAACAGAAATGGTGTCACTCATCTAGTCAAAATGTCCCTTCTTTCAATCAAATGATTTAATTACATATTTACATAATCAAATGATTTAATTACATATTTACATTAGCGGGTTGAGTGTCAGATATACACAATCTTATCTTCATATAGAGAAACTGTAAGTTTTAAAACCATGACCTGCATATCACAATGGGACAATTTTACCGTATCAGATGAGCTATCACAATCTTATCTTCGTATAGAGAAACTGTAAGTTTTAAAACCATGACCTGCATATCATAATGGAACAATTTTACCATATCAGAATGAGCTATCAAGCTAAAATTCACATGTTAACCAGAGTTTGAGTAAAGGAACTCAAGGTTCACGGATCTGGAAAATAACTCATACACCACTGTTAAGATTTTTATAATGGTTAAAGTTTGAGTCATTAACCATGAAAACATGGATTCAAATATGAGAATACTGTTCTCACATCACTTTCAACACACAGGATAATGGTATTTCTTTCTCAGAAAGGGGACAAAAGGAAAAGCTGAAAATCCAGGTTCTCATACTAGGGTAACATCATACTTTCCAAAAGCTACATAACTATATAAATATATTAGTTAAGAAAATATGGGTGGGTATTACTCCTAAACTAGAAACAAGTCAAGGAAAAAAATACCTAGGATTCTCTGCAGTTTATCATACGATATAGTATTGCAAGAAACAACAGTGTATTTCATACGTGTAATAGATTATAGTCATCTGGTGCAACACAACAACACAACACCATGTTGTTGTGATCCGCTCATGAAAATTAGATATGTAAATTTACTTCCAATTTGCATCCATTTAACTTTTCATTTTAGCACAAATACCGAATAGATCAATCATGTTTTTTTATAATATTATCTTTATGTAGGAGCTTAAGGTCGGTGTTGAATTCATTGAATTTGAAGAAAGAAAAAAAGGCTTGTCATGATAATTGTATCATGCTATATTTTTCACCTGTGTTTGGATGGTGGGATAAAAGCACTTTTTGAAAAGGACGGACTACCCGAGGATCCAAGTACCAATGGACAAATATCCAGAAGTGGAGGGTGTAAAGATGCACGTGATAACACGTGCTTGCCACTGTACTCAATTGTGTGCATCTATATTTTACTACTGTATGTTATATACACATATACAAGTATGAGGTACAAACTTAGGGTCACTGGACAAACCTTTTTTCTTTGACAAGAAAGGTTTCTTTTGTCGAGGATCTGCCTGTCTCTCTCAGGTGGTTCATGGAAAAGAACAATTACAAGCTCTGAAAAATATGGATATAAAAGATTATTCTACATCAACTAACTAAACACAGATAAATTCCATTTCAAGTACCCATCAGAGAGATCTTTCTAAGTAATAAAATGCTCTACATGTGCCAAACAACATATATTGCTGATCTATATGTGATAGGGAAATCTGCTACATATGTTCACAGTCACAAACACACACACACAAATATACCATACGTTCACATTCACACACACACAAATATGGTATACTAAACATCCATATTGCTGCATCAAAATTGCTGATACAGGATGTAACTTTGAACCACCATGCGCATCAGAAGATTAAATAAATTCATTGTGAACAAGTAAAAAACTGACAAGGTTGTGTAGGATGACAATATTGCTCAATGAATATTCTTGAACCAGACAACATTTGTCACCAATAAGATGTTTCAAGAAAATATTATTACCTAGGTGCAGAGAATGTTCCTAATCACTAAGCATCTTATTGAGGAGAAAAGTGGCAAAAGGGCACAATGTTGCAACTCGAGGGATTTGGGAAAGATTAGGGGTCGACACAGGGCTTTGTTCGAGCTTCTCAGAAATCAAACTAACCTTGCCACTGATTCAGTTTGCTCGACCATAATTCAGGTCAGGCATTACCACTAATACATATTTAATCCTACGAGTCACGTTATCCAGAAAAGCAATTACATGTATGACGAAACAAGCCAAGATGAACAAGAGATTCAAGTTTTATCAGGTCAAACAAGTCCTCAATCCAAGTCATAAATCTTCGCAATGGTTGGGATTCTTTAATCCAGTAAAATAATTAGTCAAAGATTCCCCTGACAGTTTACCCAATTGTCGGTTTCAGCTCTGCAAGAAATGGGTGCTGCAGTAGGCTAAAACAAAACCAGTGCACCTAAATCCAATACCTACAAGGGGTTGTTGAGCTGCAGCTTTCAGAATGGGTAATTCTTCCAAAAAGAGACACAAAAAATAAATAAATAATTACATCAAAGATTCCAATCTTCCCTTTTTTTAATACTCTTTTTCCTCCGGGAAATGAGAATATTGTATAACTAATCTGACCATGATAATCCAAGGCATTTGCAATATCCAAAGTGAAGCAATGGGTGCCAAAGCAAAATAAAACAAAAATTTTAGGATGCTGGAAAAGATAGCTTAAAATCCTAAGCAATGTAACTTATTAAGAAGCCACGTTCCAAACATTATGGTTCAATTTAGACCTTTGCTCATGTAAGCCAATTGGCATATGGTTGTCAAAGTACAGAGATAACATGGTAGAGCAACAACACTAATGACTCGTACCATTTTGCTTTATTTTTATGATTTTAAAAACATCAAACAGATCGCTAATGTACATACAGTAAATGAAATTACAAGTCTTGATCATCAAGTTTCTTGCCTGTCTCTTTTATCATTTGAGTCGCTGGGCTTCCTCCACACTCTTTCTCATAAGGGATATAACTTGAGCGGGCTCAGGAGCTCCAAACACTGAACTCCCTGCAACAATGCAGTTTGCTCCTGCTGAAGCTGCCACATCTATGGTTGAAGGCCCTAAACCACCATCCACCTGCATAACAAAGTCAAACATGATTCTTATGATTGTCACTTCATAAAAAAGAAAAACCAGGCTTGGTTCAGAAGTTGATTTCATTTTTGAGTTTATGGTTACTATTATTGTCATTATAGAGAAAGGTACCAAAATGGCCAGTTTTGGACAATCAGGCAATGGGGTGTTTTCCTCGGGTAGTTCAAATGTAAGCTATATCATTCGCATTGAATCAGAATAAATGTATGGATCCAATTACACAAATCATTCGACATATAGCATTGTTAAAGGTGTGCCTAGGCTCCAGGTTCATACGGGCACAACACTTGTGGCTGTTGTGCGCCCAAATGCGCCTTTGACAACATTTGCGCCTTTAATATGGAATATAAATATGCTTTAATAGTAATTTAATTTTTCAATTGCGCGCCTCGCCTTGCGCCTAGGCTCCAAAGGACCTCTAGCGCCTTGGGCCTTTGATAACAATTGTCTGAAAACTCAGTTAAAAAAGACCCGTCAGTTTTTGAGTTCTTGAGAATTGTTTTCAGAAAACTGAACCAAAAAGATCAATTTTCTTTCAACTGTTGCCCAGAATTTCTTACTTAATTAGATTCTTCATTTTTGACCCCAATTTAGTTGCTGTAATGTTTGGTTAGTTTCTTCGGTTTAATTTATCTTTTAACTAATACTGTGTTCAGTTTGTAGATTTTCGATAATAAGAAAAGTTCTTTTCATGCTAAACAGGGAATTATTTCTAACAAATTTAACAACAAAACACCAAAGATTTGTTTGGTTCAGTTTTCTGATAGTAGTTTTCTGTTTTAAAAAAATTAAAAATGAGACAACTGTACTGAAAAACTCGGTTAAAAAAGGCCTGCCAATTTTCTGGGTTCTTGTTAATTGTTTTCAGAAAACTGAACCAAACAGATCAATTTTCTTTCAACCTTTGCCCAGACCGGATTTACTTACTGTAATGTTTGGTTAGTCTCTTTGGTTTAATTTCGACTTTTAACTAATACTGTGCTCAGTTTGTAGTTACTTATTAAAAAAAAAAAAATAGTACTGCTAGATCACGATTGGATTTGTTTGTTCCAATGGTATTTAACCATTAAAGAATCAACAAATATGAATTATCTGATGAACTATGGAAGTAGCATCATTGAAACGTTTTGTAATTATTGACATTGTCACTTTAGGACTAGTTTTTATGACCATATTTTGTTATAAAATGATGATAATTTTTTAATTACGTTTATGGTTATAAATTAGGGAGATATGATAGAAGAAATATAAGATATCTTGCAACAATGAGGAAACTAACATAAGATTCGTCACTCACAGTGTATCATGTTTATAGGTTGAGCAGTAGTCATGCAAAATTGTTGAAATTACTATCTTGGGGTGGGGGGTGGGAGGAGTGGTTGTTAAAGCATTCATATGTCAATTCATGAAACCAGTAACTCTTTCTAGTTACTTAAGGTTGATCGCCTCAGCTTCCTATGCGACTGTGACCTTGACTGTGATTTGAAACCATGCATGTTTTAAAAGGGCCATGTCCAGTATTGTTTATAAATAAATTATAAATGCCTTGTGTTTTGATTGGTTTACTGTGATTGAGCTGAAATAACTCAACTGAAACTACCAAATGTTATTTACTGATTTGAAGAAGCATCAACTTTCCAGTTTCATTTATTTTTTGCAAATTTACTAAGGGAATTAAACTTTCAGCCGGCCCATTATTTATTTTATAAAATGGTAACTTTTCTTGGGCTTTTTTTTTTTTTTTTTCCCGAGTCCCGCAGTTTATAGATATTCATACTGTTGGTAGTTGCTGCTGTTATTATTATTATACATATTCTTATTTTTGGTGGGTTTTGCCAGGAAACATCTTTGCACTCTCTCTGGCTATCACGATCGAACCATTTTTTCGGTCCACTGGTCAAGGTACCGATTAGTGATAATTCATATAATTGTGGCAAATGTTCATATAAATGCTGACTATTTGTGATTTCATGATTATTCGATTTCTAAGATTCAAACTTCTCACTCTCACTCTCACACGCGTGCGCACACGCACACGCACACGCACACAAATGATGGAGAAGTCAACAATATCAGTGATAAATAAGCTGTCATAATTTTTTGGGTATGATGTATGGGTATGACTATATATAGTTCTTCTCTACCTCTTTTTTTTTCACTTTGGCATCATATATTGAAATTTTGGATTAATAAAACTTTACATTTAGTGCCTTATACCTTTAAACAGTGGTTGATACCATGTTCATACAGTTTGAAGATTTGAGTGACCTGGTTGTTAGTCAATATTTATAGCCTCAGACAATTGTTTCTATGCTTTGAAGGATAATATAATTCTGGAGAATGTAGTTAAGAAATCACCATCTTTTAGATTACTGATATTTGACGTTTCGAGTTTAGATGCTTTAAAAAGTACAATATGGAGTTCTCTCCATAGAGAGATGATCCCATGGCTTGGAATATTTAAACCATTTGGTTTTAGAGTCTGGTTGAATTACTCAAACACATATAATTGTTAGTGTCCAGTGCAACATCTATAAATTGGTTATCAATTTCTTGTTTTTTGCTCCCATCTTAATTTTTTTATGTTTGATATGCTAATTTGAAAGGGAAGGAGTGATTGCCAGTGGAGCAGCTGATGATGCCATACGCTTATTTGTTGATAGCAATGATGGTTTGGTAATTCAATATACCTACCTACTCACTCTTAATTTTAGTAATTTCTTATTGTATAACCAGTTCTTTTGCTATGAGATTCATTCATTTGTTTGTTTATTTTTTACTAGTAAGCAACACACACCCATTTTGTCTCACTTGGGGCTTGAAACCTCAATTCTCCAAAGGAGAGTAGAGGTCATACTACCTATGCCAAGGGCCCAGTGGTGGGTGAGATAATAATCATAATAATAATTATTATGGGTCGAAATTGAATTGTAGAATTACATATTTCATAACTTGCTCTTTTTTCTTTTAAACATATCCATATATCGTCATTGATGCAGTTGAAGAAACAATCATCAAATGATCAAATAAATTGTAATTTTCATTCAACTTTTCTTCAAACCACTCTAGAGGGCTTAAAAAATCCTTTTAGAATGTTATATAATCATGTCATCAACATTCCATCTTGGCAGTTCTTTGAATTGCTTTGCGCATTCAATGATTCAAAAAAAAAAATTCTTTAACATATTATTTTATTGATCTCCTTGGACACATTTGTCTCCTTGTATGATTCTTATGGGTCAAGAGACCCCTTATCGTCTCTTAATGGAATCAAGATATTCATGATTTCATGTTCATCATTTGGAAAATTGATATGCTTTAGATTCGAACAAGGGCAGGAAGGAAATCATAACTTGTGATTTCACTACCAGTCTACCATGAGTTTGAAGTTGGTTTGGACATTTGTAAAATAATAACTCAATTATTGCAGGTGTCTTATTATTCGACTCAAATCCATCAGAGAAATACATAACTTTGCACCATAAATTTGTTTGGAAATTGTGGAAATAGCAGAGATAATTTTTAAATCCTGTATGGTTGATGAGGGATCAAATTAAAATTTGAATTCCAAATTTTGGTGTGGTTTGGCTTTTTTTCTTTTTTGAAAATGTCAAGGTAGAGACCCTATACCATAAAACCTGAATATTGGAATTTGGATGATGTTTTGAATCATATAGTCAAAGATGACAACACAAAGAGAGATCAGCTTGAAACATCGGAGAACTTGGTGGTTTGTCTGGTTATGTTTGTAAAGCAGCAAGGGTTCTTTAGTTAATAACTAGGTGCAAAAGTTGTTCTGTGGAGTCTCTCCTTATGGATCCTTGGAAGTTCTGTATGCCCATTTTATCTTGGCCTCTCTTTTGCTGCTAGAAAGTGATAAATTAACTCTGATGTATGCTTTTGTTACAGGTTGATGGACCTATGTACAAAATGATGCTGAAGAAGGATAAGGCTCATGACATGGATGTTAATTCAGTGCAATGGAGCTCTGCGGTAAAATTTGTTTTCATGAACTAATGAGATTCTACAGCTTCATGCCCAATTTCATGTAGGGTGTGTTCGGCTGCATGAAATTGGAGCTTTGGAATTGGAATTTGTTGAATTTGAGAAAATTTTGGTTCAATTTTCTTAGTTGTTTTTTTCAAATTTTACCAATTTCAATTCCAAGACTCGAATTCCATGCAACTGAGCATACCCGTAAAATATTTCTGTTTAAGAGATCTGGTGGTTGATGGGATATGGGCTGATATGTCCTCCTAGCTATCGTCTTCATCTGAGATGTTCTTGGCTTAACCTTTAATATTTCCAGTATTCCATCAACCAGCTGATTGATAGAATAAATTTACCCAGCATGAGCTACTTTTGTCTGAGCTCTTGCAGGCGGTGCTCTTCTACTTTTGTCAACTATATGCACACACGGTAATGCAATAATGGCTGAACAAAGATGCTTGTGCTCCACACTTCCCAGCGGAGTGTCTTGATATTCCCTTTTCCTTGAATATTTTGCGTATTGGGAACTTCCAAGCTGAGGTTTCTAAATTTATGGTACATAGATGTGACACTGAAGCTTGGAGGTTGCATAAATTTGTTATAAAATTACAGATCATGAAACCATATGTCATGTTAGAAGATGCCATGTCAGTCTGTTTCGCTAAATGGGAACAGAACCACCCTTGTGAATTCCCCTGCTCGTCTTCACCCACAGAACGGTTCCATAACTTCTTAGGAATGTGGTTGAGAGTTGTAATGGGAAGGGGAGGGGCTTAGGACATCGCAACCTAGCACTTGCATTCACTAATCCTTGATGTCTGTTGATTTGTTTCATTTAGCTTTTCACTTTCACACACACACACACACACACATATATATACACACACATAATTTCAGTTTCATATTAAACTAGTATATCTTTACATTTTATTCTCTTTTGTATTGATACCTAGCAGGAAAACAGGCTACTTGCTTCCGCGAGTGATGACGGGACAATCAAGATATGGGAGTTGGCATCCTTAACTTGACGCATCCCATAGTTATAACTCAGTTTTTTATATTATATTTCTAAAATCAGCAGGAATGCTTGTGTAATAGTTGAAAATATTGTTGTAGAAATATTATCCATATAATTTGCAGCTCCGAGAAATCAATAACAGATTGGATATATTTTTAGAGTGGATATAATTCATACGATCAAATAGAAAAATTTAAATTATACCTTGAGAATAATAATGAACAGAGCTGTTCAATTCTGCAACACGTTTTATTTTATGAGATTTATTTGATCGAGTAATATATGTTCTCTCTCTCTCTCTCACTCGCACAGACAATCTGAATCTTGTTGATACAACCTGAACCTGGTTCCGATATGAACTTTATAAATATGAGCCCTCAACAGCAAATCCTCTCAACATGTGGAAGAAGGCTTGCATTATTGAGTCAACTCAGTGGTACTCAGTTCTTGATGATATTCAGCAAAGTTTCTTCAATATCTTATGTTACGATGAAAAATATTTGGATACGGTGGCTGTACCACGTCCGTATATTCTTTACAAAGTAGGAAACATATCACATTCTTTTTTAGTTTATTCTTTTAGCCCTTCCCAAACACTAATACACATACACAATATATATATGGGTCTTGGTGCAGCTAAGATCAACAAAATAAATTAGGTAGAAATATTAGTGCAATTCATAGATCTGATTAATCTAGGAATGACTCTTATAAAAATGTTAATATATCAAGTATCAACAACAAGATAAGCTTAAATAAAATGAAAAAGGAAGCTAAACAATATTGAAAATCAAAAATTGATTAACACCTGTTCTCTATCCTTATTCTGCTGGAATTAGCTCTTCTTCCCTCTTGAACCAAAGCTGCTCGAGCTGACATTATGACATTATTGGTCACCAGTGGAGCATCATCAAACTTGGTGCAGTCAATCCAATCCTTGAGCAGCTCCTCCTGACCCCATATATCTGGTATCCAGGTCCGCCCGGCCATCTCGGTCCGGTGTCTCTTCAACCTCTCACGTCCTGTCACGTCCTCACCACCACCACTTGTAGTAGTAGAAGAAGGCCCATGAATTGCAGCTTCCTTCTTCTTGTTGTCGTTGTCGTCGTCGTCCAACCGTCGGGTTTTGGAGAATTCATAATTGGACACCATAAGATTGTTCACAAGCTGATGATGGGTCTTTGCAGATTGATCACCATGGGTTATCTTCAGCTCTGATGGAACTGATACCACCATCTGGTGGATGGGTTCTTCTTTCATGGATGATAAAATGGTTACTCTCTCTCTCTCTCTCTCTCTCTCTCTCCTCCTCCTATTCTGTGTGTGTGTGTGTGTGTGTGTGTGTTTGTTGAAGCTAGGTAGAATACATGATGCAGGAAGGGTCATTCATGTGTGGGAATAAATTAAAATGAGTGTGGGGTTGAGTAAAGGACGTCGTGAAGAATGAAGAGTTGTTTTGGTTTTTTGTATGGTAAGTGACAACTCTACGTGTCCTGTTTGAGATTGGATTTCATAACGTGTGGTCTAGTTCAAGTTTGATAAGTACATGGAAAGAGGAAAAGAAAAAGAGAGGTTGTGAGGGAAGGAAAATGGGATTCCTTGGAAGCGGATTTTTGGTGGATTGTGAGGTGGATGTTGATTGTGGGAAATTTGTGTGATTTTCAGCTCTGGGCCAATCAGGAGAGAGACTTTGATACTAAAAAGAAAATCTTTTTTGGAAGGAATATAAGGTATAAGTTATAGTATAGGTTATATATGCATGTCATCATTTAATGAGATGGAGGCATCCTTGTAGGTCGCGCAAACCAGATATTTTGTAACGCCACACCTAATTTCTCATCCTTTCTTGTGGTTGTGTTTTGATTTAAATTCTTATAACTTTCATTTTATTTAATTTTTAATATTTGTCCTTTTGCCATGATATCACACACACTCACACGCAACATTTTTTTTGTAGTGACGAAAAATGTTGTATTTATTTACAGTATATCGCATGTATCCAATTAGCATATGGACCCTAGCTTTTGGTTGCCCACTTTGCAGCCATGGTGGGACTTCTTTAACTGGGAGCCAGATATAAACCAGTAGTGTACTGGTCTAGTGGTGATTAGAATTGTTTTAAAGTTAATATTGTTGCTGTTCTTTTTCCCCTGAACAAGTTAATATTGTTATAATTTATCAAAGAGAACATGTTTGTTGATGATGGATTTTGCGCAACTCGGATCTGATCTGACTTCCTGCACAGAGAGAATAAAAAGTGATCCTACAAACACCGGTGTGTTACCGGTAGAGTAGGCTCCGACGAACAAGTCAGTGTGCGGAGTAATCTCTTGAAAGAAATCAAGAAATTGAGTTAGGGTTTATTG
>JAOTQH010264908.1:0-11020 GCA_025631255.1 Cornus kousa | reverse complement strand
CTTCTAGATTGTCCATTTCTTATTAAATATGACAATAGGTCTAAATAAATTGATATTTTTTAAAAAATTATTTTTAAAAATTAAAAGTAATATAAGAATTTAAATAATAAAATTTTGTGATATGTAGAGAGATAGAGGTAACTATTATAATATTTTTACCAAAAATCATGCATAAACACAATTTATTTTAGAAAGTGAAAAGGGGGTATAATTGGAATTTCATATAGTTTTCCAAAGAAACCAAAGTTTCTTTGTGTTTTTTGTGGGAAAAATTTGGAGGAAAGTTGGTTAGCAATAAAATTAATGACAACAAAAAAGATGAAAATTTTCAATTTTTTTAAAAGTTTGATTAGCTAGAAAAAGAAAATTTGGTTAGCAAGAAAAGTAATGGCACACTTTGTCGGTTAGACCTGAAAGAGCAAAAAGTCTGGCTCTTGGCATTCGTTCATTTGGAGCAAAGCTTTGTATTGAAAGCCTTGTTAAGCTTCCCTCTGATCAAGGAACCAATATTCGTTAAATGTCATTATGGTTTATGAAGGCTGTATGGTCCCATAACAAATTGTATTCCTTCTTCGTCCACATGTTAGTTGCATTGTCGTGTGGATTTGGTATTCTCCTTGGATTTCAGGCTTAGAAGAAAGTTTGAAGACACTATTTGAAAGATATTTGTATCAAGTCGGTAATTGTGAAAGATACATGATTCTTGTGTTCTTGTTAGTGGGGTCGCCTGTGTTTGATTCTTGTGTGCTTGTTATTGGTGCTTTGCATTGGGTGGCTAGTCGCCTTTGTCATCTATGGATCAACTTATTGCTGGTTTTTGATCATGTGGCTAACAACTTCTAGGAGGTGCAACTCTTGGCTTGGCCATTTCAGATTATTGGTCAGTGGCCTCTTCTGAACGTATCAAAAGTCACCATGACATCAAGACAAAAGATTCTCAACATCACCATCAACAAGGGCAAAGATTCTTGGAGGTTCTGCTCCCACAAAGTTCAAAGACAGTACTGAATGACATTCTAAACAAAATGGAAGGAAATTAAGGAAGTTGATAAGGTGGTGAAGTGTTATATACCAGAGATTGTCATGGGATTTATGAAGGCTATTTGGTCCCTTAATCAAGCAGGTTGCATCCTTTTTTGATAGACAAGCTTGTTTTAAAATGGCTTTATATAATATTCTCCTTGATATTTGGCTTAGAAGAAAGTTTGAAATAGTGTGATTATTATTATTATTATTATTATTTTTTATTTTTTATTTTTTAAAAAAGATACTTGTATCAGGTAGGGCATTGTGATTTTATAATCATATTTGATATTTTGCTATGAATGAATTTTTCAACCTGTCACAAAAGATAACAAAAAAAAAAAGTTGTTGGTTTGGTTTTGTTGAATTTGTTTCAACCATATGATCTTCCTATGTTAATTTAAAATCTTTTGATGTCTATCATATAAGATTTCGTTACCCAGCAAATTTGTCTCCAAGAAAAGTTCTTCTAACTACTTGTGTGTAAAGGTTTTTATGCATGTATATTTGAAGTTGAATTATTGTCTTACGAAAAATTATAATTCTTTAGTGATACTATTAAGTCTTAGATGTCAGATTGTGTATTTACTATTGGTTATCATTCATCAATTTTATTAGTTTTGGTGACACATGCTTCGAAAAATTTAGTATAAAATTGAACTAAACTTTTCTTCAATTCTAAATTCAAAATTCAACAGATTATTAGAGAAATAATTAAAGTTTATAGTTCTTTTTAGATGATATCTATTTTACAAGATAGTTTTTCACATAAATTTCTAATAATACTATTGTTACCAACATCTCAAGAAAATTATATATTTCTATAATATTATGGTTAATTATCTCAGTAAAATTGTTTGTTATTTTAATCATTAATTTCTGATAAAAACTTGTTAACTCGCTGAGTATTTCAACAGCTGCTCATCTTCATGAACAAAAAAATTACATTTTATCACTTTTAAATTTTCTCCAATATCTCATTACATATGTTATTTGAATCACCATTTTATTCATATAATATATCACAACAATCTCAAATGAATGTTTTGATCTGATCGAGTTAAATTTGGATGTATTATTGCCTCAACTAGTGTTTTTATACTTTTTTAAAAGCAAACTTGGCATTGTGAAAATATAAGAGGAATGACTAATAAATTATGCATGAACAAGAGAATGTGTTACTTTTGCATGACACTTTTTTATCTAGGGGATTGTCGTATACTGTTTCTCCTCTAGGTCATGTTTGCATTCCGCATATTTTCACTCCAATGCAAAATTCGAAAAAACAAAATAAAAAGACACTCCTAACTAAAATTCTGTCCTCTTTAATTTATTCTAGTGTGTGAGGTTCTTTTTTGTTTTTTAAATCCTTCTTTTTGAGTAGAAAACTACACACGCTTATTATTGACTAGTATATTAATTAACTAATACTAGTCATGCACTTCCAAAAGATCCTGATAATGGCTAACACTAGTCATGCACTTTTACAAAATTTATTATAAAATAATAATAATAATAATAATAATAATAACTACTACTTTTGTTGTTGAAATTTAGCAAAATCACCCAACATTAGTGTTAACCAATCTCAAATCCTATCATGCTTTAAGAGTGACAACCATTTCAAAGGAAATTCTGCATGATATCTAATTGAAAAATTCTTTTCATTCCAACAGGCTAGGCAATAAATAGTCAGAATATAGCAAAGCTCCACCTCATCAAAATGTCTTTCACTGTAATAAAAGGAGATCGTATAATTATGGCAAATCATAAAAAAGCTCGGTATAATTTATCCTATATAAAAATTACAAAGAAAAAAAGAAAGATATTTATCATTGAAATCACTATCAGAATTCTTTTGCATGATAGAGTACCAAGGTTATCAACAATGTAGAACTCACATGCCCATTGTACTCATCTACTATTACAGAAAGTAGGAAAAGTTTTAATACATTATTTATTTTTAATATTATAAATTTACATTTTCTACTTTATTCTTTTTTAACTCTTTTCTAAATATAAATTTATTGAATTTTTTTAGTAATGATAGTGAGTTCGACAATCGGACACATCAGACTAATTTTATGTGAGTAAAGACTGCTGATATCAGCCATCACTCACATAAATCAATTGAATTTGTCCGACTTTCGGAATCCAAATCATTATCCATTTTTTATAATGTATTTTTAATTTAAAAATTATTTTTTATTAAATATATAAAAACAAATTTTCTACTTCTAAAAATTCTATATTAACTACTAATAAAATCCTAAATAATTTTATATCAGTTAATAATAAAATCTTAAACTCTATTAATTTTATATCAGTCACAAAATTATTTTTGTATATAGTTTTTTATAATGTATTTTAAAATTTTATAATATTATTTATTTCAATAAATATATAAAAACAGTTTCCCTACTCTTAAAAATTCTTTATCTAACTCCTAATAAAATTCTAAACTCTATCAACTACTCTTAAAAATTAAATACAAATTATTCTTGTATTTTTGTTTTTGATCATTTTAATATATTTATTTATAATGTCTACTAATAAAATTCTAAACTCTATCGACTATTCATATTTAAAATTTGTTTCAACATATGTAATTATGCTTATATAACACTTTTATTTCTTTAAAAAAATTTCACTTCATAAAGCACTTTCGCTTACGGGTTTTAAAAGCATTTATAAAGTAATATGAGATGAGTCTCTGATACTATTGGTACCACACTACTTTCCCTGCTTATATCAAGAGCGAGTCTAGCTTGAGTCTGTTTTCAATGGGAGCTCTCTTGTCAGTCTCTCTCCTAATCAGGCTTATCCTGTTATAGTAGTTTTTTTGTCAAAAATAATTATTGCTATTGTGAAATATTTTGCCAAATATAATTTGGCATTTTGTGGGGGAAAAAAAAAAAAGAAAGAAGAAAATATATCAAGAAAATAATGGGAATTTTTTAAGAAACGATTGCGTAGTTTGATCCAACAATGCAACAACATATACAACAAAACTCATTATCAATATCTTGAACATAACATACAAAATGAATTAATAAATATGTTAGCATTTGAAATCAAAATATAATTATTAAAAAAATAAAAGCAGCAAAATATTTTTCAATTATTTTTTATTGCACTCCAAATGCAAGTCATTAAGAGCAAATGTCTCTTATATTACAATGTGTGGATATCTCTCCATCCAAATATGGCAAACAAAAGTTGCCAAGGTAAGTTTCCAGGCTAACACTACTGAATTTCATCTTTTGTTTCCATTTTGATGAAGCCCCTATATGAAAGAAATCTTGGCATTAATTTGGGTTCGAATAGAACCCACACTAGTCTTGAAGCTTTTGCCAAATAACCTTTGAATATGAGCACCGATTGACGAGGTGTTCATGACTTTCTGCATTTTTAACACACAAAATGCACACATTTGGTTGCATTCTAAAATTCATTGCTGGTTGATCAAGTGTGAGGAGCTTTTCTTGAATTGCAGTCCATAGGCAGGATGAGTGCTTCGGAATTGAGGGTGAGAACCAAACTAGTTTATGCCAATGTCAGGTAAAATGAACAAATTAGTCTCGTAAATATGCATACTAAATAGTGTAGCTTTGATGAGTTGTAGTCCGCCACCAAAACACGGTGCTCTTGAGGTCCATTTTGTGACCTTGTTCAACATGTTATCCACCAAGATTTGACAGTCAGCATCAGTAAGATATGAAGTGATTAGAGGTAGTCCAAGATACTTGAATAGGAGGGTCCCACATGGAAAGTTAAGCATGGTACATATTGTGGATTTAGTGGTTACAGAAACTCTAATAAAATTACAACCGATCTTTGTTGGGTTTAGGTATGAGTCCTGAAAGGCTAGAAAAGGTGTCAATGGCAAGATTAAGGTGAGAGAAATTTTTATGGCTTTGTATCTCCAATGATAGGAGAAAAAGGGATCAGATGCAGTCAAAGTATTAGTGATGGCAGAGAGGGTGTCCATGGCAGTCATAAAGAGGTAGGGAAATATAGGATCCCCCTGCCTCAGACCTTTAATACTGTTGAAGAAGCCACATAATTCATCAGTAACTGAAATTGATAAAGAAGCAGTAGAAATGCAAATTATAACCCAAGAAATAAAAACATTAGGGAACTTCATGAGGTCAGGAGTGTCCAACAAATATATATATATATTTTTTTGAAAGGAATGTCCAACAAAATTTGCCAATTGAGATTATCATACGCTTTTGTAAACGAATTTTTAGGGTGCATCTGGGAAAGTACAAATTTCTGTTATAGCCTCTGAGCTCCTGTGCTAGGATCACATTGTCCCCAGTCTTTCTCCCCTTGACAAGGCATTCTGAGCCTTACCAACAAGTGTGTGTAAGATGAGCTTGAGTTTGTTTGCCAATAACTTAGAAATGCATTTATAGAGGACACAACAACATGAGATAGGCCTATAATCAGCAAGAGATGATGGTTTTGGTACCTTGGTTATGAGAGCAAGATATGATGCATTCACCTGTTTCAAGATCTTACCAGTCAGGAAAAAATGCTTGATAGCAATAGTCACCACATTTCGCACCATACTCCATGCTTTTTTGAAAAAATAAGGATTAAAACCATCAGGGCCTGGGGATTTTTTGGACTTAATGGAGAAAAGACAGTTTTTTATGTCCAAATCAGTGGGGAAAGAGCCAAAGGTTAGCACAGTCATACTCTTGAACAGTTTCATAGATAACCTTTGAAAGATGATCCTTACCAGGGTAGCAATGAGGATTACTTCCAATCAACCCCATGAAGTAAGTGGAGAAAGCATTCTCGTTGGTAGTGATTTTCTTCCTGTTATTTCTACCTTGGATACTTTTATGGAAGAAGTTGGTATTATGATCTCCAAGAGCAAGCCAATTAACCCTTGCTTTCTGTGAAGCATCCGCTCCGGGATGGAACTAAAGGCTAGAGTGGGTCACAGCCAAAGATTTATCCATCTGCCACAACTCATTGTTCCTTGGATCAGAATGAAGTCATGTTTGGCACTCCAAAACATCATATTTGGCCCTCCTAACTCTGTCAGTAATATTACTGAAGGAGTTGATATTGAGAGTTTTCAGTGCATTTTTGAGCAACTTTAATTTGGATACAACTCTGAACATGGGAACTCCATCAATAGGAGTGTTCCAAACTCTCTCCACAATGGTCAGAAAATCAGGATGATCACCCCAAGCATTAAAAAAAATTAAAAGGGCATTTCCTATTAGGCATATTCAAGCCAAAATTAACTACCATGGGACAATGATCAGAAACCAAGGGGGAGGACATATCAAATGATTTCAATTAATTGTAGAGATCAAATTAACTAGGGATAAATAAACAAGAGACTGAGCTCAAAGCATATGATTGAAACAACTATGGCACAGAAGAATTTACACAGCTTATGGACATCAAATTAACTTGTGATAAAGAGTCGTCAAAAGAATCGGCTGAAAGCACATGATTGAAAGTTAAAACAAGAAATAAGTACATGTTTTGTTCAAATAATCAGCAAAAATGAAAACAAAACTATAGAAATTTCAGATAATTACAAAATCTAACAAAGAAAAGATATATAAGAAAAGGTCGTTAATGACGTTGATCCCATCATATAAAGAGTATGCAAAAGGTGGTAGATTGGATGTAGACAGAACATTTTGCATAATTTACCACAAGTAAATCAACTCATACTCAAACCCTTGTTCTCACGCTTGATAGCATAAACACTATATATATGTATATGTATATCAAAAGGACATTGTGATTTCAGCTTTGAGAATACCTTCGGCACACAACTGCAAATTTAATTCGAAGGTCACTGTTACGTACCTGATACAGGTATCTTTCTAATAAATACTACTTCAAACTTTCTTCTACTAAAAATCAAGAGAATACTAAATCCATGCCAAATGCAACAAAATTGTTTGACCAAAAAGGAATGCAACTTGGCTTTGTTAGCGTACCAAAAAACCTTCATAAACCATGATAACAATTCCTAAATACAAATTCCTCATTGACCTGTCAGCTTAACAAGGCTTGCAACACACCTCTCTGATCTCTGCTTCAAGTGAACGAAGGCAAAAATACAATCTCTGCTCTTCCACGGCAAACCAAAAAATTGTGATTGATTTGTACCAGGAGTACTTCATTGCTATTCTTCAAATAATCTAAAATTTTGATGTAATAAGGATTAATCTTTCCATAAATTGGTCCCCAAACAGCTTAAAACAGTCTGGTCCATGACACTTGTACTTTGTAATCTTTCATGACCCATGATTCAACAAGGTCATCTTTAGGCTTTCCTTTATACACATGCATCCACCCAATACCCCCAAAAGTCATGCACCAAAAATCTGAAATGGCCGGAAGTTGCAGCGCCCAACAATTCTCTACCACAGAATCGAAAGCAGCAATAATTTCATCCACACGAAATTGGGCTAGCAACCAGCTATCCTATTAGACCTGTCAATGAATCCAATCCGATAACTCGGATATGGATTGAAGATTTAATCCGATAATCCGTTAATGATACGAATCCGATAATCTGTTAACTAAACAAATCGGATATGGATTATGGTCGATTCGATCCGAAATAATATATTACATAATATATTAAACATATATAATCTAATTTTATATTGTATAATATTTATAAATTATCAAAATATTTCATTATTTTCTCCTCTCTTTCTTCAGTCTCCTTATTTTTTCTAATTCTGAAATTTTTTTTCTTTAACAAAGAATAAAAAATATAATTTTCTTTTTCATATTTTATTTATCTTTTTTTATTATTTTTATTCTCTTTTGACATATTTTTTTTTTAAAAAAATTAAAAACTGTACACACACACCCTTATCGGATCGGATTGGACATCCATTTATTAACAAATCAGGTATGGATTGGTTCACAAAATATCCATCATATTATCGGATCGGATCGGATCAACATTGATCCGGTCCGAATCCGACCCGTTTACAGGTCTACATCATATGTAAATAGAGGCAAGAAGAAGAAGAAGAAAATTTTAAGAGAAAAATAAAATGAGAGAAAGGAACCTAAAAGTTTTTTTTTTTTTTTGATAAGTAATAATAACATAAAAAGGCATTCAAAAGGAGAACGCATCCCTTATACAGAACTGGAACAGGAGGTAAGGCCCCAAAGAATTCAACAAAATAATTAAATCATCAAAAGAGGAGCAAGAGCTCCTCTTCACGTAATTGAAAAGAGAACGAAGAATGTGAAGTTTCAACATTGCCGTAGACGACTCTTTCCCTTTGAACATTCTACTATTTCTTTCCTTCCAAATGCACCACCATACACAATGTGGGACAATTCTCCAGAAATCGCGTACATCCCTTCTCACACGACATCCTCTCCAAATATGAATCAATCCTTTAGTAGATCATGGCATTACCCAACGCATGCCAAACAACCCAAGAATAAGATTCCAATAGTCGTTCGCCACAGGGCAATGTATAAGGAGGTAATCAACTGACTCCTCATTTTTTGTGCATAGACAACACCAATTACCAATACAACTGCCCCTCTTTCTCGAGTTATCAATTGTCAGAATCAGTGGTTAAGACAAAGAAAGCCACCCTAGTTGGAGCCATGGATCGCCAAATAGTCTTCCACGGGAATTCACAATTATCAAAATTTGATAGACATAAGAACAAGGATCTTACTTCGAAACGAATGTGAGAAGATGGAACCAAAATCAAATTATCATTATCTCTGCCAACACCCTCCTGCCGATACAAAAGATCCAAAAAAACACATACCTCATCCAACTCCCAATCCTAAAAAGAGCGCCAAAAGTGCACATTCCACGTAATCCCACTGCTATCAAGCCAATAATAGTCAGCTACGTAGGCATGTTTATCAAATGCAATACTGAATAATATAGGAAATGTACGAGATAGTGGCTGATCACCATACTAAAGATCTTCCCAAAAACGAATGCGACGTCCATCACGGACTTTGAATCTAATATGAGTAGAAAAGGCATCCTATCCCTTCCGAATAGACTTCCACATCCCTACTCCTCCCACAAGGGTTACCGGACGTGTAGACCAGCCGCTAACCTCTTCCCCAAACCGACAAGAAACTAACTTGCACCAAGGACGATGTTTTTCCCTCCCATATCTCCGAAACCATTTACCCAGGAGAGCTTGATTGAAATAAACTAATTGTCTTATGCCAAGACCACCCAATTTCATAGGCTTGCAAACTTGCTCCCATCTGACGAGATGATACTTGAACTCATCACCCCTTCCTCCCCATAGGAAGTCTCTTTGAATTTTTTCAATATTATCCGCAACGGAGCAAGGGATTTGGAACATAAAAAGAAAATAAGTGGGGTGGCTCGATAATGTACTCTTAATAAGAGTAACTTTACCCCCCTTAGATAAATATTGTTTCTTCCATCCTGCCAATCTCTTCGCATACCTGTCAATCACTGAATCCTAACTCCTTACTATCCTTGAAGAAACCCCTAGGGGCAAACCCAAATAAGGAATAGGGAAAGAACCCACCCTGCATCCAATAACTGCAGCTAAAATATCCTGAACATTCCCTACTGGGACAAACACACTCTTAGCCACATTGACCTTTAGCCCGGAAACTGCATGAAAACAAGCCAGGATGCACCTCAAATATCGGAGTTGAGACACATCAGCATCACAGAAAACTAGGGTATCGTCTGCAAAAAGTAAATGAGAGACCTCCATTTGATGGACTGAATCTCTACCCACCCTGAATCCCTTAATAAAACCAAGGTCCTTTGCCCTGCGCATGACCCTCCATAACAACAAGAAAGAGGAAAGATGACAAAGGATCACCTTGTCTTATACCCCGAGTACAACCAAAAAAACCAGCAGGAGAACCATTCACAAGAATTGAAAACTTGACAAACGAAAGACAAGTCTCTATCCACTTCCTCCATTTATTTCCAAACCCCATTCTTTGTAACAAATAGAGTAAGAAGTTCTAGTTCATATGATCGTACGCTTTCTCAATATCAAGTTTCCATAATACTCCAGGAACACCACTACGCAATTTGAAATCCATAAATTCACCAACTGAATCAAGAATTTGCCGTCCTCCAACAAAAGCGTTATGGGAGTCCGAGATAATCCCATCCATTACTTCCCTCATCCTTAGAGCAAGTACCTTAGCAATAAGTTTGTAAATACAGCCCACCAAACTAATTGGACGGAAATCCTTTATGTTAGAAGCGCCTCCCTTCTTAGGGTAAGGGCAATAAATGAAGCATTCATCGACTTCTCAAAGACGCCAGTAAAATGAAACTCCTGAAAAGTACCCATTACCTCATTTCCTACTACCGTCCAACTTTCCATCAAAAAATGCATAGTAAAACCGTCAGGCCCCAGATCTTTGTCTCCATTAAGAAAGGCGCCTAAAAGTTATAAAATGTAATGTTGATGCTAGCTTACAAATTTCCATGATGGGAGGTGGATATGCTGTTTTTATGGACTCGTCTGACTCCATTATTCAGGTCATGGTTTTAAGCCTTTCCCAGCCTCTTCAATGGTGTCAGCAGAAGCTTTTTGCTTTAGAAGTGCACTTTGATGGGCTCGATCTCTCAACTTTTAGACTCTGTGGTTCGAATTGGACGCTAAGATGGTTGTGGATGCTTGATTAATGTTCAGGTCGTTTCTATAGAGATTTCCCCCCTAGTTTTTGATATTCTAGCTACCCTCAAATCCTTCTCATGGTATTCGATCTCTCATGTTAGACGCAAAGGTAATAAGGTGGCTCATACTCTCGCTTCCTTATCTCAGGGTGGTTTGGATTCGGATATGGTTTTGTCTCAACTCCCTTCTTCGATCTTGCAGTTGGCTATGAAGGAGGGGTGTGATGCTAGTTGATTTAATTAATTAATTAATTATTTATTTTTATTTTTTTAGGGGAGGGGGGTGAGGCTTAAACTTACATCTTCTGGTGGATTGCCTAAATA
>JAOTQH010264888.1:0-11020 GCA_025631255.1 Cornus kousa | reverse complement strand
ATATAATTATATTTATGTATATTACCACATACCTCGTACCATTGTAGTTCTCTCTGCATTTTCATAGCTGCATCTC
Source organism: Cornus kousa (assembly GCA_025631255.1). Classification (NCBI taxonomy): domain Eukaryota; kingdom Viridiplantae; phylum Streptophyta; class Magnoliopsida; order Cornales; family Cornaceae; genus Cornus; species Cornus kousa. The sequence continues at coordinate 10,944 of JAOTQH010264888.1, read as the reverse complement.
GGGCTTTGCTGAATACCTTGGGCTGGGACTATTGTTCTCCTTGATTTTTTGAATCTTCCTTTGAAAGTAGTCCTCCCCCTATGTATCGATCAACTGTTACTAGTGGGCATGCAGCTATGTGGAATATGGTGTTTGATTTTACGAGTCTTCCAGCAATTTTGTTTCTTTGTTGAGTGTTTAAACCATAAATGAGGTTCCATATTTTCTCCTCACGCCAGGCAACTGCAATGTGAAATATACTTCCACTATCCTCATCCCCCATAACAAAGCAGGATTCGACCTTAGCACTTCCTCAACAAATTCAACATTTCCACATTTGATGGCTTTTTTTATGGCCTCAAAGTATACTCCAACATGTTTAGGGTCAAAAGTCCACCTTGGGGAACACATCTTGCTCAGTAGTCCATGGGCTTCCATGTTTTTTTTCTTCATTTTCCGTACTTCTGCCACAATATCTGCAATTCTTATTCCAGTAGAAATGTTATTAAAAAATAAAATTAATTTTCAAGTAGTGGGAAATTATGCAGTAACCATATGAATACTAGTACCCTCGTACTTACTTATAACTACCTCTAATTCTTTCACAAAATGGACCACTGTTATACATCAGAAAAGGGGATATTGTTGAGCAGAACATATCTAATTACATTAAAAAGTGAAGAATAACAAAACTTTGGCCCATTTCGGCACAGCAGAAACAATTGAGTCACAAACGAACGAGATTGAATGACAAAACAAATAATAATAATAATAACACAATGCTTAACGGGATTCAGCCCTACCCTGCCTATGTCCACATAAAGAAGAAATTCTACTATTTTCTTTTTTTTTTTTTCTTTTTTTTAATGAAGACGTACAATTTATAGAGATTACCCACTCAATCATTATCTCATGAAAAATTAGGGGTGCACACGGTTTGGTTCCTTACGATTTCGATTGGAATCGGAACCGGAATTGGAATCGTTGTGAATGGTTCCTTGAAATAGAACCGAAACTAAACCGTATAGTATGGAACCGAACCGTAGAACTGGTTCCGGTTCCATGAGAACCGTTTGTTTGGTTTTTTTCCTATACATCTTAACCTAAAGCCATGAACAGATGCATAGTAGGCAAAAATAAATGAGCCCTAGATCTGAAAGACGAGAGAGAGTGCAACAAAGGTGAGAGGGCTTACCTCTGATTTGATTCAGAAATTGGAAAGAGACAGAAAATGTGTAGGGGAGTTGGGAGGTGAAGAGCCAAAGGAGAGAGAGAGAATCTCAGAGATTGAGAGAACTCAGAGAAGGGAAGGACTAAGACAGAGAGAGTGAGAGATCTGAGAGGGAGGGCAAGTTCAGAGTCGAGAGAATAGAGATGGAGGCTAAGTCATAGGCTAAGAAGCGAGCAGCAACAGAATCTGCTCGTGCCCTCAATGAACAAAGCTGAACCCAACAATGAATATACATCAGTCAGGATCGCTGAGGTTGCCAAGATCGTCGCTTGCCCTCTTTTGCGCTTTTTCCCTGGAGCTCTGGAGGTATTGAAATCAATTAAAGCAAAGATAGGCGGCTGATATGATTTACCCTAAAAATAAAAAAATATAATAATAAAATATATATATATATATATATATATATATTATGGTTCCGATTCCAGAACCGAACCATGAGGTCGGAACTGAAATCGAACCGAAATTTAATGGTTCTTTATTTTAGGAACCAGAACCGGAACCGTGAGAATCGGAATTTTGGTTCCGGTTCCGGTTCCGGTTCTACGGTTCTTTTGTGCATCCCTATGAAAAATCACATTAGTAGAGTTAGTGACACGGAATCATGTACACACTCTTTACTCGGGTAAGTGACAGATACCTAAACCTTTTACGATCTAATTCGCCACAAAGCCCTCATCGTCATCCTTTTTCTACCAACTCATGTTGGGTTGTGTCTCAAATTATTGAAAATTGCTGAATGCTGAAGAGGTTCCATCTGTTTAACTTGTTTTAGTACCGGTCGCATTTGACTCGAATCGATCACACTTGCTTGACATGTGCGAAAATAATTTTTGGACCTGAGAAATTGTTTTCCTATAGACTGTAGACTTGTAGGGCAAGTTATTTTTTTTTGGAATAAAGGAATTTGATTATAAGAAGATAAGTAGTGACAACCGAGGAATTATAATCTTTCTCCAACAATGAAATTATAATGGCTCACTCCACCACATGATATGATATTGTTCACTTTGGACCTGATTTCGCACGGTTTTTACTTTTGGGCTTTATTCAAAAGGCTTCAAATCAATTAGGGTGACACACCTACATATAAGCACTTCAACTTTCCTTTACCTGATGTGGAATTGTGCACCCGTAACTCGCCCAGTGTAATAGCTTGCCAGTATCTCGCACCCACTCACGGCACACCCGCCAACAGTGTCATCACAATCCACCCCCTGGAGGCCTGACGTCTCGTTGGCATACTTCTGGTTGGGTCAGCTCTGATACCATTTGTAACAGCCCACTCCATCACATGGTATGATATTGTTCGCTTTGGACTTGAGTCCGCACGGTTTTTACTCTTGGGTTTTCATACCAATTGGAGCATCTTTCCCTTACCCAGGGAATGTGGAATTATGCATTCGTAGCTCGCCCAATATGGTAGCCTGTTAGTGTCTCACATCCGCCCATAGGGTCATCATAATCCACCCCTTGGAGGCCCGACGTCCATGTCGGCAAACTTTCAGCGGCACACTTTCGGCTAGGTCAACTCTGATACAATTTGTAACGACTTACTCCACCACATGGTATGATATTGTTTGCTTTGGACTTGAGCTCGCACGGTTTTACTTTTGAGTTTTACCTCTAAAAGGTCTTATAACAATTGGAGGTAACATCATCACATTTCCCAGACGATGTGAGATTGTGCACTCGTAATTCGTTTAATGTGATAGCCTGTCAGTACCTCGTACCTGCCCATGGTACACCCGCCCACAAAGTCATCATAGGAATGGTTGAAGACTCAATAAATAAAAAGTCATCACAGAAATGGTTGAAGACTCGATAAATAAATAGTAGTGGAGTTGGCTAGAAAAGGCAGAGAATAAAATTGGTTGAAGGAGTGAGTGTTGTGAGAAAAGGAAACAGGCGTGTAGAGATATTTCTGTCTCCGTAAACGTAGCAAAAATTGGTTGAATCACACAAAACATTGCCTTGTGTGCTTAATGGATATATAATTATATATCTCCACATTATGTGTGATCGATCTGATGGTGACATGTATATATTTTACTTATGAAAGAGGAATTTAATTTCTGACAACTGGTATCAAACCTAGTTGAAGGGAGCTAATTTTCATAAGAACTCACTGACTCGTCATCTTTACCCACAAACACACCCATATGTATGAGGCTACATTTATTTACCCTTTCTTCTCTCACTCTTCCATTCTCTTTTCTTCTCTATTCTCTCAACGCATCTTCATCTCTATCTGTAGAGCTTCTAACCCATTGCTAGGTGAACAGATAACACAAATCCTTATTGGGTGAGGAAGACAACTACTTGAGGCTCAAATAATAACTTTGGTCCCATGTTAACAGAACATTTTCAAATAACTATAAATCAAAGCCCAACTCAAAAAGAATTTGAGGCCTACATAACACAAACTATTTAGAATAATTAATTGAATATACTTTTATAATTATATTTTCATATTATTACTTACTTGGACCCCAAAATGAAATTTTCTGGTTGCTCTCTCCAGGTGCGGCTGCGTGAAAAAAGAAAAAAGTTATACATGATGATTACTTTAGAACATTATTGAAGCATAGAAGATATTTCACAAATCCTATATATACACATCAATGGGAATATACTGTAAAGAGAACTACATATCAAACAGACATATATTTTTTATAATTTGATTTCATATTGTTACTTACGTGGACCCACAGATGAAATTTTCGGGTCCTTCCCTCGATGTGGTAGTAAAGCTACTGCATGAAAAAAATAAAAAATAAAAAATAAAAAATTGTACATCGTGATTACTAGAGAACATAATAAAAGAAATTGATGATGTTTCACAAATCCTATATACAAATCAATGAGAATATATAGAGAGATTTATCATATATATGTATGTATGATGCAAGACATAATTTTAGTCCGTTGGAGTCTGTTTTCGACTAAAATGAGTGTTTTTTGAAGTAAAAATCGTCCATTGAGAAAAATCCATTAACTTCAATTAATGGCCATAACAGAATTTTTCAGGTGAAAATTTTGGTTTATGACTCCAAAATATATATTTTTGGTAGGAGAGTGCAAAATATTTTATTTTTAATTTCCTTATGCTTTTAGGTTTTTTTTTGGTAATTAATTTTTTTTTTTTCGGTGATTACCTTATGCTTTTAGTTTTCTTTCTCATCTATTAAAATATGCATTGTCCTCAAAATCACAATGAACCATTTAACTATCAATACAATATCGATTTTGTCTTTGAATTTTCTTTTATCACACACCCCACTTTGCTTCCTATGGTTGAACAAACTACCTTCTATTTTGGAAGGCGAGCAAGTACCACTAAGTTGAGTCTGTTTGGTATACGTTTTGTTTTTACGTTTTCGTTTTAATTTGAAATAAAACAAGTGAAAACCTAAAACAAAACAAGGGTTTTGTTCTTCAATGTTTTGAATAATAATTAGAAGTATGTTTGTTAATGTCTATTTGTTGGAAAAAAATTTAAAGCAAAAATATAAAAATATGTTTGGTAAAACAATATTGTACGCTTGAAAAATATTATGATTAATTTAAAAATATTATTTAAGAGATTTTTTATCTATCTATTTATTATGTTCAATGCTACCTTACATATTGCTATAGTACGAAAATATGTAAAAACACCAAACAACTCTTGAACAGTATTCACGAAACATTTTGGTACTGTGCAAAACAAAACATTTCCTACCAAATGCGTTTTTTTTTTCACTGCAATATATATATATTTTTTATTTTTTATCATTATTCACTGCATGCTACCTGATAAAAATAAAAATAAAAACAAAATGCATACCAAACCGGCCTTAAACTAGTAGAACTTAAATTAGGCAGTATACCGAAAATTGTAGCCTAATACTAAATATTCACATTTTAAACAAGAAGTTGATAGTTTATTAAAATTAATTTATTCAACTAAAACCAATATAGGAAAAAATATAATTAAATAAAAATAAATTTAAAACAAAAATAAAAAATCAAGGTTATGCATGCGAGAAAGTCTGTACCAATCAGAAAAAAATAAAATAAAAAATCTAATGGTATTGTAAACTTTCGCCTAATTAAACACGAATGATGCGATTGATTGTGGACTTATTAGGGACAGCAGGCTTTCCCATTCCGGTTCAGTTGTAAAAATTAAGATGTATGTAATTAATTAAGGAGAGCAAGTCAAAGTGATAGGAAATTAGGAAAGAAAAGAAAGAGGAAATAAATAAACAAATGAAGATTTATTTACAGTAATTTATCAATCTTTTAAAATATCCCGGTGGAGAGAATACAGACACCATCTCTGCCATTGTATACAAGCCATGTTTAAAATCCATCGGTCCTGATCCCCACTTCAAGAAAGCCCCAATACCATTTGCCTCCTCTATGAGTTCATGTATCAATAAGACAGAGATTTCATTAGGTATTAAATACATATATTTATATTACTATATAAATTAATGAATTTTGCAGCTGGAGATAAGTATGCTCTCCAGCCCTCTATTTTATCAAGGGTGGAGATTCGACAAGTAAGGGAGACTCACCTATAATTGTCCACTCTCAGGTGTTTTGTATATTGCGCGTGTGTATATATATATTTATATATATTACATACCAAATATCTCGCAGTTAATAAATTCGGTGAACATACTCCAATTGGGAAATTTACCTGAAAGTCAAACAAACAATTTAGTGAATTATAAAGAGGTAATAGTGTGTGCACACACATATATATATATACGCACTTGTATCTTGTGGCCAAAATACTCTTGAATAAGTAACTAAACTAACTAACAAGTCCCAGTTATGGTAAATTGCAGCGAGGTTGAATGGCAAATCTTCATCCGCATCTGGATTTCCCGATAATGATACAATCCACTGTGGGTAGCCAACTAATGCTTCTGATATTGTTGTGTTTGCAGCTCTGGCGGCAATATGAAGCGGTGTGTCACCGTAACCATCTTTGACAAACAGCTTTTCAGCCTTTTTATCATCAGAAATATCACTGATTGTCTCCATCCTTTTTAAAAGCTCTTCCACCAACTCCACGTTCCCCTGCGAAATAGCAATGTGCATAGGCGTCTCCCCTATTGTGGAAACCCTAGCGTATGCTGCAGCTGGATCTTTCTCCAGAAACTCTTTCACTTTTGCCAAGTCACCCTTCACCAACCCCATGTATAGGGGTATATATTTAATTATATCATCGTATTTAATCTCTCTTTTATCCTCAATTGTAATTGCTACATCCGGTGGTGCTGATGGCCTTAACCTGCATATATATGCACATTTAATTAATATATGTATCATCAGAATCAATAATGCATTTCAAAGTCCTGCAGGTCGAAAATTCGAAATTTAGTCACTTACCGCGAAATGTTTGGCTTCATCTTTCACATGCACTAGTCTGTTTGATGCAGTATTCTGATATATAATGCAAATGCTAGAAAAAAATGATAAACATGTAGAAAGGAATTAGGTCTTACATGATGAGAGGGAAAGGCTGACGCTCCTCTTCACTTTCCTCCACTTGTGGAAATTTATAGTTATACATATAATCGGTTTACGTCCAACACTTGCCTAGCTTTTATTGTAAAATTTATTATTCCTTCCTCCTACTCTAGGCAAATAAAAAGGTTACTCTTCATTTTTTTATTTTTTTATTATTATTATTATTATTTTTTTTTTTGTGTGTGTGTTTGTGTCAAAATTGTTCGTCACAGTTGATTCTGTCACTTTTTATTCCTCTTAATGTCGGATTTTGATGCTAGACCTATAATTATTTCACGGGCAATGATCCTTTACAGTACAACACTCCGGTTGGATTGACCGATCGTGATTACATCACATAATAATTTGTAAAATGATCATATATGGTGTTTACAGAAAAATCTGATCAGCGTACTCTTTTTTTTTTTTCACAAGTATAATTCTTTACTTTGATTGATAAACTCCTTTTTCACAAGTATAATGCTTTACTTAACACACAACCTATGATGTTGATACCTGCTTTAGTTATACATGTGGTTTAGATTACTCTTTAAACATGGAGTAGGAAGAGTAAGACTATAGTGATGAGGATGTCTTCAACAAACTCCCGCACTCATTATACTATTTTTTTTAAAATAATATTTTTTCAGTAAGGTGTTTTTGAAATACATTGTTATGTACATCAGTACATATTTTTTTCCCGGTAAATTGTACATCACAATGTTGTTAGAGCAGTCAATCTATATATGTCACATGAAAAAAAAATAATAATAAAATAAAATAAAAAATTTGTTATTTGTTGTTGGTATGAAATTAGTGGTGTTCATGATCAAAGGTTAAACCTTCATTCCTCTTAAATATCTGTACGCTATGTGCCAATCAATGTCAATATATATAAACTATTATTAAAAGTATTATTTTTTTAATAATATAAATATACTTTTTCCTAATTCTATTCTATTTCTACCTCCTAAAAGAGTTGATATTAAACACCAATTCTCCTTTGCATTAAATTAAAACTCTTTAATTTTATTTTATTCAAAACTCTATATCTATAAGGTATGACAACAGGTCAAGGTACGACAATAGGTCACGGTACAACAAGAACAAGCCCTTTTTTTTTGCTATAAATACCTTTCTTTAGAAAAATCCAAACAGAGACATGCCCCTCTCCAGAAACATTTTCAAAAGAAGCCTTCCACTTCAAAAGCAACAATAAAATTAATGCTTCAAGTGTGGAAAATTGGGTCATTACAAACGTAATTATTTTGAAACATCCCGAGGTGAAGCCATTGAAGCCATCCACCCCTCAGCTGAAGCAATCGAATTTAAGACGAAGGCAGCCGGAACAGTCACACTTACTGCTTCTCCTTTTAAAACAAAGGCAGTAGTCGCCGACAATACTCCATCCATGACTCATGATGTTCAAAGCATCATGGAACAAAATAATTACACGAACCAGCACCTCCAGACACTTGGCGCTCAGCTTTCTTATGTAGAAACCTTGCTTCAGAAAGAACAAATTATCCCCATTCAGTCTGATAATGCTCCCCCTTCATACCCCATGAAATCCCCATACATTTGTCTAAACAATTATCAAAGCGCAGTGCCATTGAAGAAGCGCAGGACAGGATTAAGCGAATCGAATCCCTTATGACTTCTACGACTACGGTTCTTGATACCCTCGAACGATCTCTTAGAAACATCAATACTTTTAACCAAGAAATTGGTACTGACATTGAAATTGATGAAATTACCGAGATCTTCTAGAACCAGCATATTAATACCTTAGAACCAATTTCTTCTCGAAACTACTATCCTAGGCCTACTTTCCCTAACCTCCAGATCGAAGAACGAGGCCAGTTCTCCCAAGCTGCTTATCATGGTGGCACCATTTATGAATGGAACATAGATGGCAAAACTGAGTATCACATTCTCAATACACTTCAAGAAATGACAATGGTCAGCACTACTTACAAGACCAAGAATAAATAATCTGATCATGCTATAGCACAACTCTTAGTAGGTGGATTCACAAGCCAACTCAAAGGATGGTGGGACAACATCCTTACTCTAGATAAACGCCATGCCATTCTTCACTCTGTTAAAATAACTCCCAAAGGAACAACCGTCAAAACAGAAGAAGGTGCAGATATAGATGATGCAGTTGCTACACTCATTTTCTCTATCGTTAGACAATTCCTTGGCGACCTCTCAATTATTAGAGACAAGACCTCAGAAATCCTAGCCAACCTTCGATGCCGCAAACTCTAGGATTTTTGATGGTATAAAGGCGTTTTTCTCTAAAGGTTCTCACCAGGACTGATTGTAACCAAGCATTTTGGAAAGAAAAATTCATTGCTGGACTCCCCAACCTCTTTGCTAAAAGAATCCGTAAGCATTTTAGATCAAAACATAATGGTCATATTCATTATGATTCCCTTACTTATGGTGATATCATCAGTACCATCACAACTGAATGAATAGCTCTCTGTACTAATTTCAAACTTCAACAGCAAATCAAACATGAGAATGCCACTAGCAGAAAAGAATTAAGATCTTTTTGCCAGTAATTTGGCTTTGAGAACCTAACCCCTCCTTCTAAACGAAAAGCCATAATCACTACTACAAGTCTTTTTCCAAAAGGTACAACAACAGGTCACGGTACAATAAAAGCAAGCCCTCATTTGCTGATAAATACCTTTCTTCAGAGAAATCCAAACAGAGACATACCCCTCCCCAGAAACATTTTCAAAAGAAGCCTTCCACTTCAAAAGCATCAATAAAATGCTTCAAGTGTGGAAAATTGGGTCATTACAAACGTGACTGCAAAACCAAACAGAAAATCAACGAGCTGGATCTCTCTGAAAATGTCAAAAGCTAATTGATGCAAATTCTTTTAAACTCTTCAGATGAAGAATCCGAACATGATATCAATGGTATTCAAGAAGATGATTATCATGCAGATACTGACTATGATTCCGATTCTTCTAACCCATCCTTGGATGACCAACTTATCAAACCCAAATGCGTTTGTATGATTACCAAAGGTCAAGAATTCATATTAGAGCTCATTGATAAAATCAAGGATCTTGATCAGCGAAAAGAATGCCTGATCAAATTCATCAACAGCATCGGCCAAAGGAGTGACCAGACTCCAGCTGCTATACCAAACACCTAGCTATAACCTTACTGATATCTTTAAAAGATTTGGTACACAACCCCAGATGCCAATCATGATTCAAGACCTCCAAAAAGAAATCAAACAAACCAAGCAAGAAATTTCGATCCTAAAGCAAGAGGGTAAAGCTTTGAAAGATTCTACTACTCATGATATTCTTACCCTTAGAAGCCAAATCCTTTTTCAACAATCCCAGATAGATGCCTTAATACCTAAGTCTTCCTCAAAACTTGAACATCAAGTTTCTGGAACTCTTACAAAGGACAATGAAACCTACATCAACCTTTTGACCCAAATAACATTCCAAAAATGGCATGTTAACGTGAAAATTGTCATCAACAAAGACTTTATCATTTATACAGTAGCCCTTATTGACTCTGGTGTTGATCTCAATTGTATTAATGAAGGACTTGTCCCTAAGAAATACTTTGAGAAAACCAAAGAAAGACTTTAAGGTGCTAATGGTTCGTGACTCAATGTTCAGTACAAGCTAACCAAAGCCCATGTTTGTAATCAAGGTCTTTGTATTAAAACACCTTTCATCCTTGTCAAAGACCTCAATACCCCTGTTATTTTAGGAACCCCAATTATTTATCTCCTTTACCCATTCAAAGTTGATAGCCAGGGCATTTCAACAACTCTAGTTGGACAAGAAATTTGCTTTCCTTTTGCCCATCCCATAGACACCAAGGATCTCAATACCATCAAAGATTCCTATGTTACTCAGATCCCAGCTGTCCACAGGATCGAGAGCAAGACGAAGCACTTAGATTTTCTCAAACAAGAACTGACCTTCAAACAGATTGATGAACGGCTCAGTCACAAAAGTCTCCAAGACTCTATTCAAAGGTTTAGAACGAAACTAGAAAGCCAGGTTTGCTCTGATCTTCCAAACGCATTCTGGCACAGACGACAACACATTGTAGAATTGCCTTATGAAAAATCTTTCAATGAAAAGGATATCCCCACCAAAACCTGTCCTAGCCAAATGAATCAAGTACTTCTTGATTACTGCATGAAAAAAGTCCAGGAATTACTGAGCAAAAAT
>JAOTQH010264877.1:0-11021 GCA_025631255.1 Cornus kousa | reverse complement strand
AAATACTTAGATTTGGACAATCATGTAAGGAAATACTACCTTCGTAATGTGATTAACTCCTATATTTGAACCATCACGTAAGAAAATACTACTTTCGTCTCACTTTAATTGTCGTCTTCAAAAAATATGACTTACATTTTTTGAAAAAGATAACTAAAATAAATTGTGAATTACATTTTCTAAATTCCGACGGAAGAAGTATATCAATTTGAGTTTTGAGAAGGCCCATCAAACTTTTGACAAAATCAATAGAAAGAGAGACAAAAGATTAAAAAAGGAGGCAGTTAGAAACTAGTCTTGTCATGCTGAAAGGAAAGGTTGAGGACCACCAACATAATTTTTAACAATGTTTTTACGCAAATCGACCGCTCATTTTATCACTTTTTACAAAATAAAATAAAATGTCATCGCTATTTGAAATTGAAGAGTAATGCCTCAATGCTTGATCAATTTTTTTAAAAAAATTCTTCTTTGAAATGTTTCTATCAATAATTGTAACATCTAATGCATATGATTAACATACTTTTATGTGTTTTCTAAATTAAAATCATTATTTAAATTTTGATTATTCACTTTTGCTTCTAGAATCTAGATATGTCATGGCTTACTGATATCACATTAAGGACCAAAAACACTAAATTAAAGTTGGAGATCTCATGTTCCATGCCCCAACCATCACATTTATTTAAACAATAAAGACAAGACGCTGTTTCTATTCCCCACCAATAATGCATTTCAATAAGATTATACTTTTTTTTGTTTGACAAAACAAGTGATTGCAGCCGCTAGATTGGAACCACCAATTGCTTCTATGGTCCATCAATTTGGTATTTTCATGGAAAATTTAGGCAAGAGGAGAAGCCACTTTTTTGCTGCTCTTGAAACGTCGGGAATGACGTCTTTTTTCTTTTTCTTTTTCTTTTTTTCTTTTTCCATTTTTTTTTTCCCACACACGATACACAAACATTATCTAATTTCATACATATTTCTATATTGTATTCGGAGTGTATAAACATGCACATATCATATATCAATCTCAGCAACTAACTAGAATGGCATTACATCTTATCGATAAGTTAATTCCTCTACTGATAGTATATACACACACATACCTAATTATATGCAACACATCCAACTTGAACACTCACCATGAGGGGAATATCCTCAGTCCACACCAGACTAGAGTCATTGGTAATTGAATTTACTTTACTGACTATTTTTTATTACACATTTTCATCCATACCAAATCAGATCAAAACCTGAACAAACACAAATTTTACAACCATGCTTTAAAAAGTAGGCCATGGATAAAAATATAGTAGAACACAGATAGCCAAGAAATGTAATTCTGTTCCATTCAGCAGCATAGTAGTATATAGAGACTAGATATGCCATCTTCAAATATGTGAAGGGCTAATTTGCTCTCATGCTTTAGCATAATATACTATAAAGCAGGAAAGCGCTATTTATACTACCAATAATTTTCCAGTCTTGCTAATTAAAAATTGTAAATCCATCACCAAAAGAAGAGCTTAGAACATTAACCTCTCTACTTTTCATTTCTTCCTAGTAGAGTTGCCTCCCAGATTCATCCCCTGAAGGTTCAGCAAAAGCTCGTCTGAATTCAAGAGCACCTTGTTAGCAGATTTTGATATTGCATGTGCAATGTCCCTCGCAGCTTCAATCTTTCGTAGAGTGATAAATGACTGGTTGTTGGCAATAGCTTCACCAATCAGCTGGGCACTCTTGGCCTCACCCTGATGATAAAAAAAAAAATTAAGTGATGAGAAAGATTAAACTCGTGGATGAGAAGTTCATAATGAAATTAGAGAACATTTTCTAACCTGTGCTCTGATAATAGCACTTCTCTTGTCCTGCTCCGCTTTCTCCACAACAAACTTGGCCCTCTCAGCTTCTTGTGCCGCGATTTGCTTTGCCTCAATTGCAGCTGTAAACTCCTTCCCAAAAGTTAGGCTCGTAATGGAAACATCGTCCAGTGCAATGTTGAAGGTGGCTGCTCTCTCTGTCAATAGTTTTCGAATTTCACGACTAACAGCCTGCAGAGAACAATCAAGGTTGTCAAAAGCTTGGCATAAATGAAAAATAGGTAAACAGAAAATTTAACAATCTGATCTACAGGGCACATTCGGACAATCTGAATAGAAAACAGAATGTATTCCAGAAATTCCAAGATCAACTTTTGTTATTATCACTATTAGAGACGAATCTTGCCAAAGAGATCGGATAGATGGATGCCCAATCAAGTCTGAGCAAGTGCTCATAAAATTACTAAATGTGATACCAAAGAAACGTTCGCCATATCAGAGTTGAAAAGCGGCCTGATTACTAACCTCTCTCTGAGTGATGAGCTGGCTTGCATTATATTGTGCAACCACGGCTTTCAAAGTTTCATGGATTATAGAAGGCAATACTCTCTCACTATAGTTCTCACCAAGCGTTCGGTAGATAGTAGGCAACTGATCTGCCACAGGGCGTGTAAGGACTCGAAGAGAAATCTTGACCTGTCCAGAAAAATGTTAAGCAGGAAACTTCTACTGGAATGATTAACAGAATATCCTCCTCAAAGCACATTAAATTGCTAAATGAAAAGGCACCCAAAACTCTTTTTAAGTTACAGAATCTTGAAAAGTAATTTAAAGATCATAAGCGTGTAATTATATAGCAGTTAGTTTGACTCCATAACATGATTTTTCATAGAACCACCTTTTTTAACTACAGTATAACAACAAACTACAAGAAGCACATAGATTCTCAATCTAGAAAACATATCAACACATAAGTAGATAATGTCCCAGAGATACGGATTCTTTTAGTTAGGGAACCAGCCAGAGTTTTTAAGAGCACAACAGATACCCATATTTATTTTCTTCTTTCATCTAATAATAGAGGCAAATCAGGGAAATATACTTACCATTTGGAGGTTACGACTCCCGATATTTAATTTCTTTTTCTTCTTTCATCTAATTAATGGAGGCAAATCTTGGAAATATACTTACCATTTGGAGGTCGCGACTCCCAGAAGTACTCTCAATAAGTTGAGGACGTGCACGAACATTGTAAATGATAGGCCTTTCAAACCAAGGAATCATCAAATGTGTTCCTTCAGGATAAACCTGCAAAACACCTTAGTCAGCAAGAGGAAAAATAATACTGAACACAAGCAGGAAAATAACCCAAGTGTTTGTGTTGTGGAATGGGAAAATGCAACAGGGCCCTGAATTTGAACACAATAAAAGCAAACAGAAATTGATTCAACAGTACCAAATAAGTTCACCATTTCCCGGATTGATAATAAACTAAAACTATGTCGGTCAAGTGAGGGGGGGAAAATGCGAAACTCTTACTCCAAAATACCCAGTACACCTCACATGAAGTCAGCACTTAGATACAATGGGACCATGGGTTCATCAAGCTTTTGGAATTGATCATAATGTTTTCATTTAAGCAGTATCTTAATGATTAAATAACCCAGGTCTCCTGCTAGAAGGTGCATGAGAGAGTCAGGAAGGAAATAAACATCCTCCTCAATTGTAATATGCAGAGTGTACCACTCCAGAAGGAGGTTTTGCTTCAAATTTTGGTACCTACTACCCAGTTATATTTCGGGGGAATTTTTAATCTTGCCAGTTAATTTTGACTACTTTAACACAATTTGAGTTTTTTAAACACTCTCGGTCCTTTAATTAAGGATTTCCTTCTTGATTTTTTATGGTAATCCATGTTACATGAGCTTTTAAAAAATGCATGAAGCGCTCATGTCAGGCATGGTTGGAGTATGTGTCTAAAAAGCCTTTCCAAGTGTGAAATTAAAAAACTGAATACAGCCTCAACTAGAGAGATCAACCTGTGCCTTTTGATTTTAGGACACAAGAGGGTCATGTTGATGGACCTGATAAGCATTACCCAATAATTCATTATTGTGTAATTGTCCATAAAATTCTTTTCTTTTGCTACATTATGCTTCAACGCAAGTGAAGTGTTGATGTTGAACACCATGTTATATAAACACATTATTTTACTTTATAAAATTATATATATATATGAAACCAACAGGCAGGCCTAGTGGTATCAGGCTCCTACTTCTCAAAGAGAGGTCCGGAGTTCGAACCTCAGTGGAGGCAGTGTGTGTGAGTCCCAACTAGGAAAAATAATATTATATATATATATATATATATATATATATATGAACATTTAGTCATGTCAGAACCATAATATTGCAATGCATGATTGTTCTGGTTCCATACAAAAATTAATCATGAATGCAAATGACTGAAACAAGTAACTGCAAATAAATAGAAAGAATGCTATTTTCTAATTCACGCAGTTGAGAAACAAGACATATGCAGGACAACATGCCCAAGTTTAAATCATATTAATGAGTGGTTATAATTGAGATTTATGCACCCATATCTTTCCAGAAGAAAGTAAGAAAGCAAGTTGTGACAAGTTAGATCGAATGAAAGAAAGGAAGAGAAGAAAGTAAGAAAGCAAGTTGTGACAAGTTAGATCGAATGAAAGAAAGGAAAAGTACAAAAAGATTATTTTGGTTTTTAGCAGTTTAGGGACAGGAAACCTATCTTCCTTTTGGGTTTTTTTCAAAAATGGCCCAAGTTTAGTTTCTATTCCAACACGGAACAAAAAGGGCAATATACAAGATGTGTAGAAAGAGTTGTGATACTTGGCTCAATCTGTGAAACTACAGGATGTACAAGAACACACCAATCCTAAGGATCCATAGGATTAATTGTGTATCTAATAATAGGATTTATCCAACAGAATAAATAAAATAGATAACTATTAATAACCAAGAAAAAATAAAAATATAGAAGCAGGGTAAAAAAAAATAGAGGCAAAACACCACATAAGTAACCATAGGAAAATAAAAGTGAAGTTGAAAGCATGTAACTGAGATAAGAGGATGATCGTTTCAAGTATACCTTCCAAAAGAAAATAAATACAAACACCAATTCATTTTTCTATTTAGAATAAAAAAGCTGTGTGGATAATGTCTACCTTTTCTTTGACGCCAACAAGACGATTGAACACAATGGCTCTACTGCCTCCCTCAACATTGTACAAACTGTTAAAGGCAGCATACAGACCTACCCCTCCAACGAGTCCCACCATAGCCAAAGCGGGAACTGCCCTTGGCACCTTGGGGATTTTAACATTGTTCATATTTGTATCCCTAAAACAGCTTGAGAGGAGGAAATCAAATTTAAAGAAAAATGAACTAAGGAAATCAAATTTAAAGAAAATGAACTAAGTTTCAAAAATCAGAAATACACAGTGAAAACAATTTCACTATCTATTAGATAGCTAGACTGTTAAAAAAGAAAAGAGAAATACATAAGATACATTAGCAAAAGCAAGAAAACAAGGAAAGTCACTAGATTATGAACATTTTTAAGAAAAAATTAATATTGCACCAAAATATTTTCCCAAACCATTACTCATCTTAAGCAAAAATTTCATAGATACAATTAGAGGACAGAAAAAGTGAAAAAAACTAGATAGCATATGAAGAAATAAAATCACTTAAACAAAGAAACGAAAAGAGAGTTAAACCAAAAATTAGGCGGATTAATCAGCAGTGCACTACTTACAACCATTTTTGTCATAACAACCAAAATTAAATATAAATTCAAAGCTACTCAACCCATTCCTAGACGTGGTTGATACCCGGTCTCATGAAAGCAAAGACATATAATTCCATAAAAGAAAGGTCATCATAAATGATCATTGCATCAAGTATAATGATGCCACAGATTACAGTGAAATCTTGAACTAAAAACCATTTCATGAATTCCAGAATTCAACCTACATTACCAGTTTTACCCTTGGACCTTTTTTACCTCTCAACGGTTCTAGAATTCCATTCTAGATATGATTTGTTCCTAAAATGATATGCAGATTATGATGAAGCCCTTCATTTTCGAAGAGATGTTCTAGATATTTACAAATGCTGCTCCTATAAAAAAATTTAGGGGATTCAATCTATCCAATGGTAATATACAGAATCGATGACCAACAAAATCAACTAAGAAATGTATATGTTTATCAAATACACGATTATTCAAAGTGAACATAAGCTAAAATCCTGTGGATCAACTAAAATGCTGAAGCACATAGATCAGACTAATTGAACATACCAAATCAAGTACCAAAAAATTCAGGCTCAAAATGAATTCTGATTTCAAACAAAATCGCAGAGCAATAAATACTATGGGTGTGTGTGTGCGCGCGCGTATCCTCATCGTTCTGTATAATATGATCGATGAATGCGAACATCCGTACACACACATATTGTATCTCTATCGTTGCGTGTATATTAAGCGCTTGAAAATATAACGAAGAACAGAAAACGATTCGACAAATAGAAAACAATAAGAGAACAATGAGTAAACATAGAACGATCTGATCAGACCTTAATCGCCTTCTTCAGAGAGGAAAAAGAGAGAGAAAAGAGAGGAGGGTTTAAGGCATTGATGCCTCTGGGAGGGTTTGGGTCTCATACATCCTTTTGTTTTTCTTTTCTTTTCCGTCAAGTCAGATAATCGGTAAATATCTGGATAAAGACCCCTTTTATTTGTCAATATCCAAAAACTAACCCTATATATATATATATATATTAATTTTTTAAGTTTTTTAAATATATATATTTTTATTTCCCCTTTATTTTTGAAATAGTTGTTAACGAGCAATTAAACACCTGTCCCAGGCCCCCAACCCCACACCAAATGTGACAAAAATATTTATTTAATCTGTTATGAAATAAGCCGCAGGACATTAGAAATACCATTTTTTTTTTCTTTTCTCTAAACATCAAATTACTAAATTAGTATTGAAAGTACTTGTATTTTGCACTAGTTTTATTTTACCCGTTAGCTCATAGAGTATCTCTTTCACAAAAAGTTTAAAGAACTCCCATTTATAAATTGTACTATTCTTTTTTTTAGGAATTTGGGAGAAAGAATTAATTAAGAAAAAATCTTTCTATCTTTTTTCTCCACGTTCTCTCCGGCTAACACCCTAGTTTGATACAGTTATCATTATCAAAGACATTTAATGTAATAAATTGACATTTTTGTCTTTTGACTTTCATTTGACTTTTTTAAATGTTGAAATTACTTTTCTAACCTTCTGTTGGTTTAATATTTACAGACCCATTTATTTCCATATCTCCTCTCATCAACCTTACGGCCACGCAGCTTATTTCTTTAATTCATTCATTGGCGCCATATTGCAATGCAACCAATACTTAACCTTTTCCGGTTGGTCCTTGTTCTTTGTTGGTTTGATCCTAAAGCTTACTGTTTTTGGTCTCTGAAGTTTAGTATTCAGATCAAGGTTTTGGACCTCTCTGATTTTCACTGTACTTTGTTTTTGGCTCAATTTGTATATGATTTACCTTCAATTTTGGCTCAATTTGTATATGAAGCTTGTTGGTTTGAATTGAAAAATCATGATTAGTTGTCAGAAGATGCCCCGGGCCAATAGAAATACCATGTTTTAGTTTTTTTGTTTTCAGAGGGAAAAAAAATATAATAAGCATATAAAAAATTCTATAATGGTTTTTTTTAATTTAAAAAATCATATTTAGTTGCTTAAATTATTCTATGGAGGTGAGGTGACACTGTTTATTCAATCTTTCACAATACCTCTATATTTCAACTTTAAGCAATTATTCAATGAATAAGCTTAACTAAGCACTAATTAACTAAATCAATGAGGCAATGTATATAGAATACAATATGGACTGTGAGCCAACCTACAAATCCCTATTGTTTGGACTTAAAAACAATCCAAACATCTGTGCTAATACATAGTAATCAAATTACAAATGCTATATAGCTAACTAGATCAAAAGATATCAATGAATAGCCATATATAATAACAACTGTACATGATCTATCAATGCCCTCTTTGAAGAGAGAATCTATCACATTTTGGCGGTGTCAAAACCCTCGAAAGATCCCAGCTTCTGATGCTGATGCTGCTCAGGCCGTGTTCGAGCTACACTGTCCTCGTCACTTATTTCAACAGCCGCAAAGCCATCATCCGGATATGTATGATCCAGCCGGCCTACGGATAATGAAGTGTCAAGAGTACTAAAAGAAGGTGAAGTACCCACTGAAGTGTTGAGCGAAGCATCCAGTGAGGTCTGTGTAAAGTAGGCATTCCTACGAGCTAAGTTTTTCCTGGCTTTGGCTCGCCATCTTTTTAGACCTTTTACCACTCCCTCTGTGAAAACAGCTTTCCTCATTGTTGTACCCATCTGTTACAAATTACACATACTTGATGATCTAGTTGCACATTTAATCATTTCATTATTAGCTTTAATAAATAGAGCTACACTCCGAGAGTTTGTGTGTTTACCTGTGTAACCAAAGCATATAGGGGCAGTGTTACATAGCCACAAAGGATGTGAACCAAAAGTCCCATGGCAAGCTTCAACACGATATTCTCAGTTTCTCGGTGGAAGCAAGTTCTTAACCCAAATTTGTACTGTTTATATATATAATAGCAATGTAAGTGATGAAATCTTCTAGCTAAAAACTTGATAAGTATTGTACAATTCAGTGATGAGCTAACTTAAATATGCTTACCCAAGACCATGTGAAGAATGCCAGTTGAAAGGAGTTCTGCAAAATCCAAATTTAGCATAGGTTGAGAATAAATAACATGGTGAAAATGTTTGCTAAATTGAAGGCAATTACTCGAGAATTCAGAAAATTCTTTTCTTGCTTTCAAAATAATGCTTACAAACCGAAGAAGCAATCAAAAGGATTGAAAATCACCTGAAATAAAATGAAGTGCATGAGGTGGAGAAGTAGTTTCGGTCGACCAAACCAGAAAAAGTGGTCACCGGGCTTAACAAGCAAAGTTCCTCTAACAACATTAGATTTATCATTGCTATCTAAGCACATCTTTGTGATGATACTCTGCAGCTTTGTCCCAATCACAAGCAGCATCTGCAGCATAAAATGTCATTAATCTTTCAAATCATTGCAGTTTTCCCATAAGACTCGTTCTTTATTCAAAGTTAATTTAATTGCTTACCACTAATGGAATAAAGGGAAGCCAGTAATAGTTGTAGAATACTGCAGCCAATAAATAAATAAATAAAATTAGTTAGCATCAGATAGGTTATTAATCTCAATTTCTCTGTTCTAATAGAAGAAGATAGAATGGATTGAGAATTACAGTGTGCATTGAGGAATATGAAAAGCACCGAGAAGATCCATATCCAAAGGCTGCAAAAACAAGATGCCCAAGAACAATTATTTTCCGAAATTTGTCTTATTGCAACATAATTAATGGTGTATCATCAAATACAATTCTCCATAGTTACCTAATTCCCACAACCACGCCAAAATCTTTCTCCAAAGCTCTTCTTAAATACTTTTGAAAGTCAAAATTGCTTCCTGCTGAAAAATGTGCCTAGAGGAGAGAAAAGGAAAAGACCAGATATTTTCAGGTGACATTATTAAGCAAAATTGTGTTTGCTAAATAAATTAGTGATCACATACCGTAATGAATCCATGTCGAAGAATGAGATAATCTACTCTGAAGACTGATCCAAAAAACTGGCGAAGGAAACAAGCCTGCGAAAGATGGCTAAGCAAAATTAGATTGCCTAATAGAAAACAAACCAAATGTAACTAAACAAGGTGGTTAAGAGTTTCCTAGTAGAACTAACCGGCAAACGAAGATACCGATATTCACTCCAAAACCTCAGATGTCTCCTTCCAAATGATGTTTGATGGATGAGTTGGAACCTCCGAGGATCTAAATAATTTCCAATACAAATTTAGTGATAAGGTTGGAAGAATTAAGTAGATGGGTTTTTTCAGATTCTTAAGCTTATTTAACAGTTAATTAGCAAATCATGTTTGGTTCAAATACATACAAAGAACAGTGAAAACAAAAATAACCAAACTTGTGCAAAGTCATCTAAAGTGTGCAAGGCATGGTCAATTCTTTAAAAATTCAAAAACGATAAAATGAATTACTATAAATTTGGGCAATTAACAAAGAAGAAAAATAAATTTTTATTAATGATTCATTGATTTGTTAAGGACTTGATCATTTCACTTTCAGGTAAAATGTAAAAAGAAATTAAACAATACCTAAGCATGGTTTTTTTAGTGATTTTGTAGTTTCTGTGACATTGCTCTACTACCATGTATTTCATTTAATTTTATGAATTAATTCACACACACACACACACGTGTGTGTGTGTGTGATTTTGTGCTTCTATCGACAAATTATATTCAAGGAACAGTAATTATGCATTCCCATATTTGGTATGTAACGGAATTCCTAACACGACTAAGTTAAGAATTTGTGACATAGACATGTTTGGCGAAACCAAATTTCATAGCGTTGAAAGCTTACCGTTTGAAAACTGATACTCCAATGTTCTTGTTTCAGCCTCCCAAGACTCCCATTTTTTCATCTGAATAATATTCCAAAACACAAAGCCAGACATGTAATTTGTCAAACATAGCTAGAGTCCAAAACTTCCCCATCTCAAA
This sequence comes from Cornus kousa, assembly GCA_025631255.1. Classification (NCBI taxonomy): domain Eukaryota; kingdom Viridiplantae; phylum Streptophyta; class Magnoliopsida; order Cornales; family Cornaceae; genus Cornus; species Cornus kousa. Next base: position 459 of record JAOTQH010264877.1, on the reverse strand, counting down.
TATCTCTAGAACCTAAAGTTTGTTAAAGTTTCACTTCATTGACTACTTTTGAAAGATACATTCACACATAGAATTCCTTTACAATTTCCCTTCCTCTTTTCAGACTTGTGAATTATTTAATTGCATCACAAAAAGGCCAAACCCTTGAAAACCAATCCCACCATCCACAAAGAAAGAAAAAGAAATACGCAGTAAAATAGTACTCAGAGGGAAAATGGAGAAAATTCAAAATTCAAACTCCAAAGCCCCTGAAAGAAAACCAATGGGCTCTGGCCAAGATGGTATAAGCTATCCTTCCCCTTTGGGGAGGTTTAGTGTTTGAGCGCTGATGAGGGCAAAACCATATAGTGGATGTGTGCGTTTGTGTGAACTTTCGGAAAAATAAAATAAAAAATTACAAGGGATATTAAGAATAAATATATATATATATATATATATATATATATATTACCTTAACAA
>JAOTQH010264866.1:0-11023 GCA_025631255.1 Cornus kousa | reverse complement strand
TCACCCTGATCATCATATTACGGTCAATTATATCAATTGTGAAAATTTAACCAATTATGTTTTCAAATGAATTGAACTCAATAACATTCATTCAATTTGGGTTTTAAAGAAAGATGTTTTATCAAATTCAATTAACTATAACTTATTTGCGGTTCGCATGGTCTATCCACCTACATTAACTACTTTGCAAATAAGTCATCTTTCCTAAACATAGACTATGAAAATATTCTTTGGTAAAAAACATTGGAATACCATTATATGACCTTTATCCTTATGGCTGGCAGGGCTCCGCCAGATACCGTCTAATAAAGAAGGTTGAGAATAGAACACAAACAATTATATCTAAGACAGGGTAATAAAAGTTTGTAATCTATTAAAGTATGAAAACCAATTGAGTTGTCTCAATTGCTCATAGTCATATAATCAAGAAAACATAATATATATTAAAATAATTCCAGAGTTAAAGAACAATTAAACCATAATACTAGATTGGGTTACAAGAGTGCCCTAAGAGAGGAATTAGCTACTCATGACAATGTCTGATATCATCTTAGTTGAAGTTGTCTCCATCGTCACGGACGACACTTCTCTTCTCAGGATCTTCACTTCTAAGGTTGTGGAAATCCTAAAAGTCACCACGATACCTGCCTTCTGAATAACACCGTAAAATAGAACTTGAAATTTTGAACCTCTTCTATCAAGGCTTACGCCTTTTTATATAGAAGAAAATAATGATCTGGTGGGCTTTTTAGTCTTGACCCATTTGGGATGAGATACGACTGATAAAGTGTAATACCCCTAATTTTAAAAGGATAGTCTCGGTATTTTGATTATTGTTTTATTTCATTTTTAATTGTTTAATTGTGTTTTTGCCTAATTGTTTTAATTATGTGTTTAATTGTTTTGCATAATTATTTTATTCCATTAATGTATGCTTATGTGGTAGTTTAATTATTTTGTTTAATGTTTAATTAGGTTTTTATATATATATTTTTAGAAGTCACGTATTGGTAGCCGACATAGATTATAAATTATGTTTTATTCTATGGGCCGACTAGGGTTCAGTTTAGGGTTTGAATTGGACTTAGGTTTTGTGTAAACCTATAAAAATACGCATTAAGGTTTGCCTAGGGTTTTAGAACCCTATGCACGACACTGGAGACAGAGATAAACAAAGGAGTTGAGAATAGTAGGAATCACCGGAGAACTTAGGAAGATGACGTTGGGATTTCGAACAAAAATCTCACAAGCAAGTTCTACTCCTAACTCTTTTCCTTTGCCTCGTGTTCTTTATATGCCTAATACAACTCCAGGAGTAAATAAACATCAAAGATCAATCTAGTTTGCATGATTAGATCCGTCTGAAACATTATGTGTTTACATGTCATAGTATTTGCTTGATTTTAAACTTTCTTGCATATATACTTGTTGTAATTGATATTGATTAACACTTAAGGAATTTTAATATTTTTGGAACACACTGGGACTTAGAAATAATCAATAGGAACCTTAGCAATGGAGGATTAAAGGACTGGAAGTCACCGGAGGTAAAACTGGTGAAGGAAACAAGTAGAACGGGGTATCCGAACAAAGAGGCGGCTCCCTACAAGGGTGGAGCCGGCTTTATGGAGTGTTGAGGCGGCTCCGCATGGTGTGGAGCCGGCTCCACTCAAGGGGGAGGCGGCTCTCCCCCTTTTTGTTGATTTTTGGCGCACTGTTGGTTCTGGGTTTGTTTTCTGACCTTTCTGGGGTAATCAGAGGCTGTACATGGGAGGTTTGAAGTTGTCTAAGGTCTTGTTAAAGTTTCAGAAAGCATGATAATGGATATTGAACCATTTAGGGTTTATTGGATGAACAATAATTATTTCTCACTAATTGTGTAAACTGTAGTGGATGCGAGTGGTTTAAGTCGCTTATGTTGTTTTAACAATTTTTTTGGGGAATGATTATCCAATTCTAATCATGTATCAGTCGTATAAAATAAGCATACTAAAATCTATATTTTTATTATGCTTGTTAAATATAAATTGATGATTAAATTATAGTATTTATTGCATTAATTGTTGGACTGGAAGTATAAGCATGATAGTTTGTCTATGTTTATTATGCTTGTCATGGAATTAATTGATGTGTACATTATGTATGTTCTATCAATTATATGGATTCTGTGGATACATTGATATCTACATATGCAGTCTGTATTGTCAAGTATGGAGGTTCTGTGGTAAAAGTACCAAATAAGCATGTTACCTCTTATATTTTTATTATGCTTATTGCAAATTAGTTGATATTTACATTTATTATATGTTGTATTAACTACTGGATGTTTGGATTAGTTGATATTTACTTTGATTTATATATATTATCAACTACTAGATGTATAGATTGCATACACCGATATGGAACAGTCGCATACTAGGGAAGGATTAGTTTCAAAATATTAAATCCTACCTATACGAAATAAGGGAATGAATTTTAAAATAAATCCCACTTATATTTAAGTCAAAAAAGATGCACAAGTTGAATGACTAACTGGATTACTTGTTATCTATGTAAGTCTGTGCGGCTGAACAAGTTGAACGACTAATTGGATTTCTTATGGATGGATAGGAATGGACTTTAAATTTATTTTTATTGTACTACGATATGAGCTTGAGTCTCAGAGTCAATGGTTAGGGAGCGTATATGCAGTAGGATGCGTAGCTGGCTATGTTGGTTGAGGGATACCCTGTTAGGCTTAGGTAGTCATGCCCACTCAGGTGCGTTTTGCATGTTGCCTTCTGTTCAGGTTGAGACCCTCAACATAGTCTAGTGAAAGTCGTATAGTGTGGTTATATATTTATCTATTACGGACTACTCTAGATATTGTTGAGTCTTCCTAGGATGTATTTGCGTATCGGATTCCTGTTTGGATCGTAGTAGAATAGGACTTGTATGTGGGCCTGACCCACTCTTTTATTTTTCAGGTGCTCGACAGTTCCAGGGTTAGAGTTGGATCGTGCAGAGCAGATACAAACTTCTATTCCACCGATTACGTAGGATTACTATCTTATTTAGCTTTGGATTTGGGTTTTAGTTTATTTCTTTTCCAGTTGGAGATTTTATTATTATTAGAGGTCCACTAGATGGATTCCCGAGTTGTACACCTATGGAGTTGTGGATTATCGAATTTTAAGTTAATAATCTTATTCTGAGGATTTCATTTTAGATTCTTTCAGCTTATTATATTAATTATTGTTTCACTTTGTATTCCGTGTTCGCTTTAAAATACTTTAATTGTCTGATATCCCTCAGGTTTGGACCCGTGCCTAATCAACCCACATCTTGGATCCGAGGGGTATCACAATTGGTATCAGAGCACTCCAGGTTCTAGTGTCCTGAGGAGTGTCTTTCGTTATATTACTTCTGTGTTGCGTCTCTTAAAAAACTTGGAGCCATATTAGGATTCATTAAACTCTTTTACGGTTCATTAGAAGGATCGGCTAATGTCAATTATATTTTATAATTATGAAATGGTTGACACTAGGAGGAGGATAGGGTCTCAGGTGAAAGCGATACAGACCCAAAGGAGTAAATGAGTACGTTATCATGTCCTTTATCAGAAGCAGAACTTGGGATCGAAGGTTTAGTTCTGGTTGGCGCTACTTTTAAAAGTATAAGCCAATGAAGGATTTAGGAGTGTGTTTTGGGTTACTGCTAAATGGGACCAACACGACTTTAGTTGTTCTCATAAATAAGACAACCAAAGAATAGGAGTTCGTAGAGGATTCCAGTGGAGGAGATTTTAACGTATCCAAGGAGGAGGATATTAAATCTTGAAGATTGAGGATCGCACAAGGGTGATCTTAATTTGCAAATAGTATATGTTACTAGTAGAGTTGGGATGGATCAACTTACATATAGTTAAACTTGTGGATTACTCTTAGAAGAGGTAGATAAAAGAGCTTTTCAAGGGTTCAGGAATCGGATGGAGTTTTAGCGAAACGAAGCAGTGATTTCATATCATGTTCTGAAGGGGATGGTAATTAGGTTGGGACGTTCTCAATTGATTTATAAAGCTACATTAGATGGTTTGAATTCCGCGTATAAGGAGGATAAGGGTTAAGCCTTTGGTATTTGCTGAGGCAAATGGATTTTGCTTTGAGCTATGGTTTGAGCTTATGTTTCGAGGTCGGATGATTACCTACGAAACCATAAAAAGAAATTGTGAATCAATCTGGGAAGGTTGGTTCCAAATGGGACTTTCTAAAAAGAACGATGTTTTAAAGTAGGAATTTTGATTTGTTGTATTATGTGTATCTTATGTGTTTTATTTTTGTTAAGTATTTAGGGTTGGGAGTGTGGTTAAGTTGGGGACACAAATATGCGATCAACCAACTACTAATGGCGGAAATAGCATTACTTACGCTAGGATTGTGAGCATGTGATCATAGGATTTGGTAGATATATGTGATTCTAGCCAATCTATTAAACTTATACATACATAATCATGGTATGTTTTCAGGATGAAATAATTAAACCAGTAGTACGAGTTAAATAATCCAGTGCGATTGGTTTGATGTGCTTAAACGCTACGATGGTTTATTGAGGTACTGACTGTACTGAACATCTTCTTGGAAATTTCAAAAGTTGTTCCCTAGTTAGTAGGAGGATTTTATACTAATTTAACTACTATTGGAATGACACCGATTGAGGATTGTGGACTGACTTATTGGTCATCAATAAATTCTTAAGCAAGAATCTTGTTCATGGGGGGGTGTCATTAGGAGGAGTACCGGAGTTGTATATCGGAGTTGCAAAGTTTCTTCATTTTAATATGGAAATTTATTTCTAAGTCACAGTTCGCAACAAACAATTATTGCTCGGGAAAAAATATTTGTTGACTAATTAGAGGATGGAAAGCTTTTATATTCTTGTACAATTAGACAAAAGTCTAATAGACACTTACTTGTGTTAGAGAAATAGGATGTCAAGGGCTGGAAGGTAAGACTGAACACCTAAATATGGAAGCTGGGGGTACCAGACTAACGGCACTGAGGATTTCGGATACGACTTGGGCCGAGTACAACCCGCGAACGCGTCATCGGGTCGGCCAGCTGGACGTAACCCACACAATAGTATTATCAACTGGGCCGAGTTCAGCTGATCCATAAGGAAAGGCCCATGACACTGCAAGAAAAGGCCCAAGGCCAAGAGCCTAAAAGTTATGTAAGTAACTGCCTATAAATAGGCATAGCATAAGGAAATGAGGGGAGAGATCATTATAATTGTAAGGAAACTCTGCAAAAATTAAGATTGAACATTTTCTTGTACTTATAATTGGCGCCGTCTGTGGGAAACGAAAGAGAACATTCATCTGTGCTTGATCAACATCACATTGATTCGAGCAAATCTGTGGAGACGAGGCTTGATTCTTAGAGATTGAGTCCAGATCTGAAGGATTATAGCTCGTGTTAAGCAAATATCAGGTTTCTCTAGACTCTGAAGCATTTGCATTGAAGTGACACAGCTGCGACTTGCTCAATCGAGGCTAGATCTGGTAGCTTTGAAGCTAGAAAAGCTTAGATCCAGTGAGGAGTGATCGAATTTTGGTGAATTCGAGTTCAGATCTGACGAGATCTGATTGAAAACCTGTAATTCATGCCTCTGCTTCGCTCCAGAATCATGATAGGAGGCGAGAGTTCTAATCCACTGGAAAATGTCTAGCAGATGCAGCTGGACGAATTGTTGAGCTTGATTGAAGCTCTCTGTAAAGAGAATACAGAATTAAGAGCTGGAATACATCGTCAGGAAGTACCGGTGATTCCTCGAGCAATTCCGGTGGCCGAAGAAGTCATGCAAACTGGTGAAGCACGCCACGGTGAGCAGGAGGACAATAATCTGACGGATCTCCACCGTAAAGAAGCTAGGGTAAATGACTTGCCGCCATTGGCTTGTCGAATTGATGATTGTGAGGGATCAAATCACATAGATCCAAGGCATGAACAGGTCGGACGAAGTGATGACAACGTTGCATCAGTTTGGAGGAGGGAATCCGACGAGGAGAGGTCGTTCGATCCATTCTACCACCCTTTTATGACTGTGTTCTATTACAGAAGCTCAGAAAGGAGAGCTGCAGAGCAGAGGGCTACCGGTGGACTCCAAAGGGAAAACAAGGCCCTTAGGACAGCTGCTCGGACGGTTGATTCACCGTTTACTGATGAGATCCTGAATGCTCCGAATCCAAAGAAGTTTGCCATGCCAACCTTCATCCTGTTTGACGGAATGACTGATCCGGTGGATCATGTATACCACATTCAATTGAAAATGGCCCTGAATACAGAGGACGATGCATTGATGTGTAAGTGCTTTCCAACAAGCCTATCTGGACTAGCACTCAACTGGTTCAAGAATTTGCCGAGGGGATCAATTGACAGTTTTAGAAGCCTCTGCGATCAATTTATAAGCTAGTACTATGGAAATAAGCGCCCGACGAAGGACGTGTCAAGCTTGTTCACAATGAGGCAGCATGAGGATGAACGCCTTCAAGCCTTTCTTACAAGATTTAATCTGACCAAAAGCATGGTGATCGAGTGCCATCCATCAACTGCAATTCAAGCGTTCAAACTGGCTATGATTCGTGGGACTTCGTTTCACACTAGTCTAATAGTCAACACACCGCAGACTATGGATGAGCTGAACGAAAGAGCTGATGGATTTGTTCGTTTAGAAGAAGAGGAAGCAGCAAATGCAAGGAAAACCTCGATTGTCTCAACCGAGGAGAAATCTAAGGCCAAGATGCGACAAAAAGCAATTCAAACGCAGAGGCAGAGCTCTTGGAAAGCAGAGAAGACACCTAGAGAAGAGGAGTTGATAACTCCACTAAGAACCACTCTGGCAAGATCATATCAGGAGAACAAGGACAAGTTCAAATCTCACATGCCGATCAGACAGCCTCTTGAGCAGAGAGACCAGTTTAAGCATTGTACCTTCCATTCCGACTTCGGGCATTAGATAAATAAATGCAGAAATTTGAGGAGACAGGTGTAAATGATGATAGCCAGAGGGGAATTTGCGAGTTATGTTCAAGGTACGGCGGTAGAGCAGAACCGACCAATTAAACAAGTGAAAAGGAATCAGAAGTCGAGCTCTAATAACTCGCAACCAGTTCGTATAATCAATGCCATTTATGGTAGGCCAGAGTCCAACGAAGAGTCAGAAGAGTTGCTCCGTACGCGTCTTCACCAAGCGCAGATGAAAAGAAGGATCGGCAGTGTGAACACTATCCACCAGCAGAATGCATCAACACAGATAAAGTTTAACAGAACTGACCTCTTGCGTGTTCAGATTCCCCATAAGGATCCGTTAGTCGTCAGTTTGACAGTAGCTGGATGTTTGGTGTGAAGAGTTATGATTGACCCCGGGAGTAGTGCGAACATTATGCCGAGGGATACATTCAATCGGCTTCAAATAGAACTTCAGAGACTTAAGCCCACAGGAAATCCATTACTCGGGTTCGATGGCAAATGAGTTGAGCCTATTGGAACGGTTGAAGTAGCTGTGCAAGCTGCAGAAAGGCAGCTGATGAAGAGTTTTGTAGTTATTGAGATCCATCCATCCTATAACCTCCTGATGGGCAGAGGGTGGATCCACAGAGTTCAGGGTGTTCCCTCCACTTTGCATTAAGTAATGAGGTGCCTAGGCCCGGATAGAAGTAAAGTCATTGATATTCATGGGGATCAAGTCGCAGCAAGAGAGTGCTACTCCGTGACAGTAAAGTATGCGGGGAAAAGAAAAGCACTTGCCTAATCACCAAGCCTCAGATAGCAATTACAGGACCCTCTTCCCAAGCAGAATAAGGATCCTAAAGACTTGACTGAAGAACCCCTCCTTGAAATACGAATCAGTCAGTCAGAACCAGACCGAACAACAAGAATAGGACCAAGACTCACTGAAGAAGAGAAGCATGAACTAACTGACTTCTTATCTCACAATGCCGATGTGTTTGCTTGGAGTCATTTGGATATGCCGGGCATTAACCCTTCAGTATCCTGTCATTCTCTGAACGTTGATCCCAACGCCAAACCAGTAAAACAGAGGCAGCGAAGGTTTGCTCCAGAACGCAATCAGATAACAGCTGAGGAAGTTAGTAGATTGCTTGATGCAGGATTTATAAGAGAGGTGCACTATCCTGATTGGCTATCAAATATTGTTGTTGTCCAAAAGAAGAATGGAAAATGGAGAGTCTACATTGACTTCACTAATTTAAACAAAGTCTATCCGAAGGATAGTTTTCCACTCCCCAAGATTGATTAGATGGTGGATGCTACCACCGGGTATGAGCGTTTAACCTTTCTAGATGCTTACTCAGGCTACAACCAGATCCCCATAGACCCTACTGATGAAGAAAAAACCTTCTTTGTTACTAAGCGAGGAACTTACTGTTACAAAGTAATGCCGTTTGGACTGAAGAAAGCAGGGGCAACGTATCAGCGGCTGGTCAACAAAATTTTCAGGGATCAGATGGGGAAAACAGTAGACGCTTATATTGATGATATGGTCATTAAAAGTAAGAGAAAAGTGGATCATCTAAAGCATCTGCATGAAGTATTTAGTGTGCTACGGAGGTACGGAATGAAGCTAAACCCGGCCAAATGTTCATTTGGTATGAGTTCTGGTCAATTCCTAGGGCATGTAGTTAACTACAGAGGTATAAAAGCTAGCCCGTCTCAAGCAAAAGCCTTGACAAAAAATGCTGAGCCAAAAACAATCAAAGAAGTACAGGCCCTCACAGGTCGGATAGCTGCTCTAAGCCGATTTATCTCCAAGTGGTCAGATCGCTGTAAGCCCTTCTTTGACACAATTCAGAGCCATGGGAGGCAGATCTGGGGGGATGAATGGCAGCAAGCACTAACTCGTCTGAAGGAGTAGATGCAAAACCCACCAGTCCTGTCTGCCCCAGAGCCAGGAGAAAAGTTATTCTTATATCTCGGAGTTTCCAGCATTGCAACAAGTGGGGTTTTAATTCGCAGCAAAGATGGAAAGCAATATCCGATCTTTTACGTTAGCAAAACAATGACTGAGGCCGAGCGATTAATACTCTCACTGGTGCATACAAAAAGAAAGCTCAGGCACTATTTTGAGTCCCATCCCATCATCGTTCTGACTACTTTTCCTATAAGGATCATCCTGCACAAGCTAGACCTCTTAGGAAGAATGACAAAGTGGGCGATAGAGCTGAGCTCGTTTGACATAACGTATGAACCCAGAACGGCAATAAAAGGGTAGGCAGTGGCTGATTTCTTACTAGAATGTGACCCGGAAGATGTGGAAAAAGACCTTCACAGCTGCTTATAGAAACTTTTTGTTGATGGATCGTCAAATCAGATGGGGGCAGGTATTGGGGTCAAGCTTCAAACTCCAGAAGGCACATCCATAAGTCAAGCCGTCCGACTTGAGTTCCGAGCCACAAACAATGAGGCAGAATACAAGGCGTTATTGGAAGGACTGAAGCTAGCAAAGGAGCTCGGGGTCAAGAATTTGACTATTTTTAGTGATTCATAATTGGTTATTCGGTAAATAAATGGCAAATACGAAGTTAAGGACGAAGTGATGGAGGCCTACCACTCTGCTGTTATGCAAGAGGCCAGAGCCTTTGCTAAAATTAACTTCACTCAAATCCTAAGGGAGCATAATGAGGATGACGACCGGCTAGCATGCAGCGCCTCGAGTTCTGGAGAGACACTAGCGAGAGTAATCCCCGTGGGTGTTTTGAACCAGCCATCCATTTTTGAGGAGCCTTCAAGTTCAAATTCCCCGCAAGTTAATGTCATTCCATATGAGCCGAGTTGGATTGATCCAATTGTAACGTATATTCGAGATGGAACTCTACCCAAGCAAAGAGATATGGCTCGGAAAATAAAGCTGAACGCTACAAAGTAAGCCCTAGTACACAACCAGTTGTACAGGAGGTATTTCTCTGGGCCATACTTGAAGTGCGTCACCCCAACTGAAGCTCAGCAGATACTTTGAACTATTTATGAAGGCGTGTGTGGAAATCATTCAGGGGGAAGGTCTTTAGCACATAAAGCGATGACGCAAGGGTACTTCTGGCCAAACATATCAAGAGATGCTGAAGAATTCTCTAGAAGGTGCGACAAATGCCAAAGATTCGGACCTCTGATTCACCAACCACCAGAAGACTTGCACGTAATGGCCACCCCATGGCCCTTCGCGCAATGGGGGATGGATGTGGTCGGCCCTCTGCTAACTGTAAGGTCTCAGAACAAGTACGTGCTGCTAGCAACAGATTACTTTACTAAGTGGGTTGAGGCTGAACCATACCCAAGCGTGACTCAAACTCATGTGAGACGCTTCATCTAGAACAACATCATTTGCCGTTTTGGTGTTCCGAGGGCAATCGTTATGGATAATGGAACTAATCTTGATAGCAAACAGGTAAGGAAATTGCTGGAAGAGTATGAAATTAACCAGAAGTTGGTAGCAGTAAGTGATCCTCAGGCCAATGGGCAGGCAGAAATTACAAATAGAACGATCTTCGCTTGCATCAAGAAGAAATTGGAAGAGCATAAAGGAAAGTGGTTGGATAAGCTCCCGAACGTCCTTTGGGCCTACAAAACAACCTCTAGAAGGCCAACCGAAGAAAGCCCATTCGTCATGGCTTATGGAACAGAGGCAGTCATACCAGTTAAAAATTTGGTCCCAACTGTCCAAAGCCTAGCATGGAATCCGGTCTAGAACGATCAGATGTTGAGGTTCAACCTTGATTTGCTAGAGGAAAAAAGGGATGCTACAGCAATACGGCTTGCGTCCTATCAGCAGACCTTAATCAATTGCCACAACAGAAGAGTGAAGCACAGAGACTTTGCTCCCGGTGATCTGGTTCTAAGAAAAAAGGTTGGGATAGTAAAAAAGATGATGTCACTATGGGAAGGCCCATACAGAATTACAGAAGTGATAGGAAAGGGAGTATATGTCCTGGAGACCATAGTCGGAAGGCTGGTTAACAAGCCCTGCAATGCCA
>JAOTQH010264826.1:0-11025 GCA_025631255.1 Cornus kousa | reverse complement strand
TTAGGGGGGGTTTCTTCTTTGAGTTTTTCCAGAAAAGTCCGTTTAGATGCCCGTTTTTACTCTCAGTTGCAGCAGTAATGGGTTGCACTCAATACTTATCATGTCTTGCATGTTTCGCCTATTTGAACATTTAATGTTTATATTTGGCTACATTACCATTTGCATCGATAAGTTCATGTGCATATATTCTGAGTTGTCTATCTTCATCTGATAAACATGTTTCTATTTATTATGCTTTGAATTTTGTATTTCATATACTGTTTCTTGTTACTAATTTCAATTGCAAGTGTTTCTTTCTTTTTGTAGACCATAACTCGGTATAAGACCACAACGAACTGGACATATAACCAACGAGTAGAAAGGCCAGCTCATGCTCAGTCTGAGTGCTCCTCTTTTTCTGCATCTGCCTTTTCATCATCATCATCTTAGGAGGTCGAGTACACACCACCTCCTTTACCTATTCCAGCACCACCACCGGCACATCCCGATATGGTCCGTGACAAGGTGGAGAGCCAATATTCATGCCTTTCAGTGGCACACGAGTCAGTATTTGATGAGACTTTCTTAGCCCGGTTGGCCGCGGCCAAGTGGGCCTATGACGAGATCTACTGGCGCAACATTTCTCCTGTTCTAGCCCCGGTGACCAATTCGGTTTACCCGAGGCTAGTCCGGTTGTTCTACTAGAACATCTGGTCAGCCCCGAGTAACCTGGCAGAGTTGTACACCACTATAGATGGGCATCCCATCCACATCATAGTGGAGACTTTAACGACAGCCTCCCAGTGCCCACACGCCTGCCCTCCTGGCTTTGACTATCAATGTGATGACCTTATGGGGGGGTGTGCCGTGGGCGGGTGCAAGAGACACTGACAGGCTACCACACTGGCGAGCTACGGGTACACAGTCCCACATCGCCTGGGTAGAGAGAAGGTGAAGTGCTTATATGTAAGTGTATCATCTCCAATTGGTATGAGGCCTTTTGGGGTAAAGCCTAAGAGCAAAACCGTGCAGGCTCAGGCCCAAAGCGGACAATATCATACCATATGGTGAAATGGGTCGTTACAAATGATATCAGAGCCTGAAGTGTGCCGACGGGGACGTCGGGCCTCCAAGGGGGTTGGATTGTGATAACCTTGTAGGCAGGTGTGCCGTGGGCTGGTGCAAGAGACACTAACAGGCTACTACACTGGCGAGCTACGGGTACACAGTCCCACATCGCCTGGGTAGAGGGAAGGTGAACTGCTTATATGTAAGTGTATCATCTCCAATTGGTATGAGGCCTTTTGGGGTGAAGCCCAAGAGCAAAACCATGCGGGTTCAGGCCCAAAACGGACAATATCATACCATGTGATGGAGTGGGTTGTTACAAATGGTATCAGAGCCTGACCCAACCGGAAGTGTGCCGTTAGGGACATCGGGCCTCCAAAGGGGGTGGATTGTGATGACCTTGTGGGCGGGTATGCCGTGGTGTCCCGTGAGAGAATACAAGAGACACTGACAGGCTACCACACTGGCGAGCTACGGGTGCATAGTCCCACATTACCTGGGTAGAGGAAAGGTAAAGTGCTTATATATAAGTGTGTCATCTCCAATTAGTATGAGGCCTTTTGGGGTGAAATCCAAGAGCAAAACTGTGCGGGCTCAGGCCCAAAGTGGACAATATCATACCATGTGGTCAAGTGGGTCGTTACATACCCCGAGTCCACATGGCAAATGCCACGTCACTAACAATAATCCACATCCACATAGTTTGGTTAACAATCAAATAACTATGCCACGTCAATAGTGATGACTTACATAACTTGGTAAAACGGTCAAAGTTGTCACATTATCAACATACTTTCAACAAAGATTGAAGATTCGAAGACCTGACTTTGTTAGAAATATATATGTTGATTAATGAGGTTTTTCGATAAACGATTAAAGTTTTTGGAAGCAGGATTCAGGATTAAAAAAGGTTTTTCGATAAACGGTCAGCGATCAAAGTTGTTAGAAGCAGGATCCATGATTTGGGATCTGAGGAGGTTTTGACTTGGTAGCTGAAATCCAGGATTCGTCGAGTCAACACTCGACCTGACTTGTAGAGAGAATTTTTTTATTTTGACTTCTAAACAATTTAACCAATCTTAATTAAACATTTATTTATAATTAATTATTTGAGAAATTATTCTTTTTTAATTGTTTTGTTAATGGACCCACACGTTATGTCATTGATGATGTCACCCACTCTCACTTTACCTATAAAAATGGATGATCTAAGGCAAGAAGGGAGGCGGAAGCTTGAGGAAACACAAAAGAGAGTTCGAATGCTCTCACTCACATGTTTTCTCTGTACACTCGACACCTTCATCAAATGAGTTAATGGTGTATTTTGTACACTAATATTCTATTTTTATCTCTCTCTCTCTCGAGTTTGCATAGAATTTCACCTCTTTCAATTAATCCACCTTAGATTCTACCATGTTACGAGTTATACGTACCTCACCATTTCTTATTTTATTATAATTCCGAATCCCAGATAATAGGTACCTACAAACACCTTAAAAACCTTTGTGACTAATGAAGCAGTTTTCTAGATAAGTTTCAAGTGAAACCCAATTGTATCACTTAATTAAGTTAATTATAACTTATCTAATGCAATACATAAAACTCTTTTTGTTAGCGTCGCTAGTGTTTTTAGTGAGTCATCGGTTAAAGTAGCATTATCCTTCTAATATATAAATAAAACATGCATCCATATATGTGTTGTTTATTTGTTTATTATTATTATTATTATTTTATTTTATTTTATTTTATTTTTAAATTTTTTTTTACATGTGGTGTTATACCTCATAGAACACTCCATAATTCCTTACTGAAAGTTAAACTTTTCTAAATGAGGGCAGATGATTAGAAAAATATTGAAAATGCTACCTCATCTCTGCAATCAATTTTATGGTGTTTGTAAGTGCAATTATTGAACTAATAAGTGAAATAAGCTTTGAGATGCACCTATCAAATGGTAGAACTACATAAGATAGGTCTGTACTCATTAAGTGGAGAGGGTTTAGGGTTTTGGGAACTAGGGAAATCTATGTTGTCTTGACCTCCTTGAGGAGTTTTCCTATGATGAAGAGTTTTATGATTGCCATAGTACCTTATCATTGCTTAGCGGAACTTAATTTCGTCATTAGTGGGAATGGATATGAGGGATGGAATGAACACATATAGAAGTAATGTGGAGATATATAGAGTGCGAAAGTCAGCACCTGGGTTGCAGAATGGTAGTAGGACATGATTTCTTGCTTAATTACAGCTTCAGTTTCAACAGCAGCTCCATTAGCACTAGTAAGGCTTATGATCTTATTTCTGTTATATTTGGAAACAAGAGATTTGAAGAAAAGTGCAGTGTTGGAGTCCCTTCCTTGAGCCACTGAATTTTGTTTTGTCTGAAGGCTGGTAAGTTCTTCAACAGCTTTGAGCTCAGTATAAGATCAAGAAAAGGAGGGCATGTTCTTGTTATGTTAGGGTGTAAGAAATAATTAGAAAAAAAAATCCTAGAAAATCTGAAGTATGGTTAGTTTTGTGAGGTAAAGATCTGAACTCTAACATAACTTAAGTAGTCAGGTTAGAGCCACCAAAATTTTCATTGGTTGATTTGGTTATATTGAAATCACCAGCAAGAATCCAAGGAGAGTACAAGATGCCCCATTTATACTACTCTCTCCGTCCCATTTTTTTTTTTCACTTTTTATATTATTACTTTTTAACAAGATATGCAATTAATACATTGTTCCATTTTAAAATTATCATGTTGTCTTTTTAAGTACAAAAGTGTATATTACCAAGTGGGGAAATATTTAAAAATTTAAAGAATAATTAAAAAAGAATAGTATTTTTTTGTTTTGACTTGGTGCGCGCGCGCGCACATACACACATATACCAACTCCAAGAAAGCTAGCTCATAATTAACCAAAAACTACCACTAGTTAGAGACATTGGATTTCAAGCTCAAAGACCTTCAATCTCTCTTTGGAAACTGCTGGACTCGGCCTGCAAGAAACAATTAAGTTGAAAACAAAATTAAATCGAAAAGCTCAAAAGCCACTAGCACGAAGAGCATGTAGGTAGTAATAAAACAACATAATAATCATTAAATAGAAATAACCCCGACAAAGTTCTGTCACAAGATTTGTAGCTTCACAAGTCCAAAATGTAACATAAAAAATAAAATTACTTCATACTTTGAACATAGAACAATAACTCATTAACAATATATAGTGAAGTTTTATCCAAAAATCAATATAAAATTACCTACCCAACCAAATAATATATATTGATTGATGCATTCTCTTATTTTTGTGGTGTACAATCTAGACATCTCGTACTCACCCAAGAAAATTAATTCTTGCTTTAAACATAAAACAATAACTTATTAACAATGTATAGTCAAGTAGACCACTAAGTCAACGGGTCCCCCAAAAATTTTCAAATTTCTTCTTCCTAAAAATTTTTATTTCTTAAATAATTGTAATATTTAATTCTCCTAATATTACAGAAAAAATTATTTGACCAAGTTCTTTCTTTTATACGCAAAATTTTTTCTTTCAATGGTACTGCGAAAACGTGAGAGGAAATTGAGCCTTTGATAGCTTACCCGTGGTCCTGGTCGTGGATTTGACTTATTTCTATTTTTGGTATGTGAAAAGATTTTACGAAAAAGAAACGATATTTCGTGCAAACGTCTTGCCTCAAAATTTCAATCACATTAAATGACTAAAAAATGATATATATATATATATATATATATATATATATACACATATATTCAAAGTAGATGCAAAGTGATAACTATATAATACTATTAGGGTTTTTACAAACAAGTTGGGTTTTATGATAAAAAATTAATAATATTGAGGATTTTATGATTTAAGTCTATAAAGAAACGGTTAAGAGAGAAAAAGTGTGTTGTCCTCAACAATTCATTTATCTCACCAACCATAGATTAACAACAATTCATTTATTTTTATTTTCATTCTTAATAGCAGAGCTCTTGAATTTTATAAAAATAAATTATGAATGGTTAAATAAGTTTTTCCTCTCTTCTCATCTAAAACCATTACTGCGGTGCGAATCCAATCCATTGATAGCTTACTTATGGATTTGACTTATTTCTATTTTTGGTACGTGAAAAAATATTGAGAAAAAAGAAACGATATTCCGTGCAAATGTCATGCCTCAAAATTTCAGTCACATTAAATGACCAAAAAATGATATATATCACAAGTAGATGCAAAGTGATAACTTTGTAATACTGTTAGATTTTTACAAACAAGTTGTAATACTATTAAGTTTTTGACCAAGTTCTTTATTTATACGCAAGTTTTTTTTTTTCAACAGTATTGTAAAAATGTAAGAGAAAAATTGATGTCTGTTCAATATTACTGTAAAATATGTGACATGAAACTGATGCCTTTGATAGCTCACTCGTGAATATTTCTATTTTTGGCACGTGAAAAGATATCGAAAAAAAAAAAAAAAACGATAGTCCGTGCAAACGTTGTGCCTCAAATTTTCAATCACATTAGATGATCCTCCAATATATTAGTATATATATTCACTGAAATTTGACTTATTTCTTTTTTTGTTATGTGAAAAAATATTTCATACCTTGCGGAAAAAAAGAAACGACATTACATATAAACGCGCGTCCCAAATTTTTAATCATATTAAATGACTCTCCAATATATTATTCCGTAGTATATATATTGACAAGTAGATGCATTTATCTAGACCTATGTCACCGTTAGTGGGCCCCAAAAATTTTAAAATTTCTTCCTCCTAAAAATTAATATTTTTCAAATGAGTCTAATATTTTTTTTTCCTAAATAATGAGACTAATATTTAATTCCCCTAATATTATAGAAAATTTTATTTGACCAAGTTCTTTCTTTTCTACACAAGTTTTTTCTTTTCAATATTATTGTAAAATATCTGAGAGGAAATTGATGCCTTTGATAGCTAACCCGCGAATTAGACTTATTTCTATTTTTGGTAGGTGAAAAGATATCGGAAAAAGAAACGAACTCACAGAGGAGGCGATCAAAAGCTCTTGATTTATTTTTTCTTGGTAAGATTTAATGGCTTTTAACAGCTTTAACATTTCTTCCCCCTTTTTATTACATGCAAGTTATGATGAATTATATCATTGTTGTAGGGTTTCTATGTTTTTTTGGTGTATTCAGATATCATTATATATATATATATATATATATATATATGCATATATATCATTGTTCTAGAGTTTTTATTTTTCTTGGCATATTCATATATCATTATATATATATATATATAAGTTTTATATCTATATGCATCTATAATATCTATGTATTTCTTGAATTTGTTAATGTTTTCAAAAAAAATTAGGAATAGTTTTCAGGCTTTATGGGTTTCAGAAAAAAGAAAGAGGTGGTGGGATTGTTTTTGGCGATCTGCACCTCTCTCTTGGGTTGGTCATGGGCTTGCTTGGTCATTTTTGTTTTATTTTTCTTCGACTGTACGGTACTTCAAGTGAAAATCCAAAGAAACTAAGTAAAAGGGCTTTTTTAGGTCAAGTTTTATAGCACATGGGCCACTAAGGAGTTGTTATGCCGTAAGAATACGATTGTAACGATCCAAATTCGGGGATCAGGATCGCTAACCGACTCCTTACCCGGACCCTAGGTAACACAAGGGTACTATGGTCATTTCACATTAATTTAATGATTTAAAATCCACTAAGGGTAAAGTCATTCCAATAATTGAATAAGATCCGGAGGCCTTATAGCCATACCACATCATTCTAACACTCCTAGAGTTTATAGAAGTATAATGGTCTTTTTGCATGGTTAAATAATAATATTAAACCCAAAAGGGTAAAATAGACTTATATCGTATTCAAATGGTGATATAAAAGCCCTTGGGGGGAAAATAGTTATTTTTTGGTCAAAATACAACATTCCCACCCTTTAAGGGTAATTCTGTCATTTTTCAGGGTCATTATGCACTTTGGTTGGGGTTTGGGGGTCATTCGGTAATTATATTGAAATATGAAGTTCTTATGAAAATGTTAGTTCATCTAACCGGTTAGAATATTTCTCCTAACCGGGTAAATAAATGGTCCAGTAAGCTTACAAGTTTTCAGATCACTTCTAACCGATTAGGAGATTTCTTCTAACCGGTTACATGAATGGCTAGTGGAAAAATCGTAAAAAAAAAAAAAATCATGTTTAACCGATTAGGAAACTTTATCTAACCGGTTAGATAATGAAAATTATCCAACCCCTTCTCTACCCCATACATCTAACCGAATACAAGAAATCTCCTATCGTGGTAGCAGAACACCCCAATTCCTATCTAACCGGTTAGGAAAACCCTTCTAACGGGTTAGATGGGAAAAACCCGTCAAACCAACACACTGCCCATTCATCTAACCGGTTAGGTGTTCCTATCTAACCGATTAGATGATGCCCAAAGATGAATCAAACAAAAATCATGCTTCCCAAACCCAACCAAATGCAATCCCCAAACACCTAAACATAAAATTAAAACTCCATGAATATCATCAACCCTTAAATGTTTCATAAAATCTACAAATATCATCATTCATACACCTTTGAAACATTTATACAGGTGCTAAAGAATAAGTTTACAAAATGGTAAGGCCTCCATGGCCATAATTACAAAGGCTTCACTTGAAGCTCACAAAAGAATATAATTACATTGTAAAATCATTGTCCATGTTAGTCTATTACAAAAGATGTCAAAAGCCCGTCCCTACACTCTAAGCTTGCAGGGGTGCATCATCTACAATATCCTTGCTGTGTCCTGAAAATGTGAAATATGGGGTGAGCACAATGGCTCAATAGGGGATGCCTAAAGCATTAGTTTTGGGCTCCCTTGAATCAATATACAAAGAATAGAGACATGATATAGGGATCATGCACAGGAATGTCAATAAGTCGTAATCAATATAAATACACCATAATGCAACGAAGTGTCATGCTTTTCCCCACAGCATCCCGGCTCGACTCAACGCATACCAAAAACTGCTAATCAATTTTACCGAGGTGAGATTCATTGGCTATTCATAGTTCCAAATCCGGCAATTATTTTGGGCCTAGCAATCAACGTTACACGTCCAAATTCGGCACGATCTCCCTCTAGGTTGAATTAGCCCTGGGCTGGCGAAACCCGGTTCCTTTCATAAAATTATTTTCCCAACCATTCCCAAATTACTTTCTTTTTTTAAAAAAAAACATTTCAACCACTATTCTCCAACCATGCTTATGCCATGAATGAAATCATGCTTTCTAGAGATCAATATTTCTGTGCTTGTAATTAGGGATGGCAACGGGGCGGGGCGGGGATCTTATTCCCCATCCCCATCCCTGGTCAAATTTTTTACGCCCATCCTCGCCCCAATACCCGTTTAATTTTCAACCCCCTCCCCCATCCCCGCCCCGCCCCGCATAACATTTTTTAAATTCCAATTCACCTTCAACAAAATTAACACAACCATAATATTTTTCAACCTAATAATTTAATAAAACTTCAGCACAATGATAATAATTTAAAACATGATCAGATGTTTGATGCACAATGACTTTGTTTTTTCTCTATGCTGCGAGGGAATAAATCTAGGGTTTCACTTTCAGAAGTGAATATATTATATATAGTTATGTAATTTAGTAAAATTTAGTAATATTTTATAACATCTAAGGGCAATTTTGTAAAAATGCACTATAAATGGGGAGGGGTGGGGTTACCTTCCCCCGCCCCTGCCCCCGCCGGAGTTTCAAATACAATCCTCATCCCTTCCCCATTTACATAAATGGGTCCCCAAATCTGCCATAAACAAGGCGGGGACCCGCCGGGTATGGGGATTTTGCCATCCCTACTTGTAATTTCTAATTACATATTGAAATATGCTCATCACAATCATCATCAATTTCAACATACTTTCTCAACAAATTAACATCTCAAATATACACTTTAGCAACATTTAAAGCATAGTTTCACACTAAGCACAAAGGCACCAAACCAACTATTAAATTATCATTTTTTTCACATATATAGCATGGGATCAAAACATGAACTCAATTGAAGGCAAAACATGATGGTTTAGACACCCCTACCTTAAAGATACAACCCAAAGCCCCTAGCTCCCAATCTCGAATTTCACCAAATGGAAGTAAAACCGGAGTAAAAATGTAAATCTTGAAGAGTAGAACAACCTTTTCTTCTTACTCCAACGTAGATCTTCCTTTAGCTAGCTCAAATTTTAGAGAGAAGCTTGAGATTTTAAAGAGAGAAAATGAAATGGAGAGAGAGTGTGTGGCCGAAAGAGAGTAAGAGGAAAATGAAATGTGGTCTAAGCTTGGCCAATTTTCTCCTCAAATGTATGGTCTAAAATGGGTCAAAAGTCCACCCAAACTCAAATGCCAAAAATACCCTTCAAAGCTTACTAAAACTACACCATTGTCACAAAATATCCATCTCCACCCACATGATACATATATATTTATATATATACACACACACACACACAACTAATATATTAACTCACAATTAAATAAATGCATGGTAATGGAAAAAAAAACACCTGGACCACACGGCACGCAAAACGATGCAAGGAATAAAAATAAAATAAATAAATACCAAAAAATCCGAAAAAAAATTTGGGACACCACAACTATCATCTATTTGTGTGCCTTGGATGAGGCTGATTGGGATGGGCCAATGATGGAAGGAAGTGTTGGTTTAAGCTTATTAATTCGATAGAAGCTTTGAGATGCACTTATAGATGGTATAATTACATGAGATGGGTCTCTACTCATTAAGTGGAGAGGGTTTGTGGTTTTGGGAACTAGGGAAATCGATGTTGTATTGACCTCCTTAAAGAGTTTTCCTGTGATGAATAATTCTATGATTGCCATAGTGCCTTATCATTACTTATAGAGAACATTAGAGCTGAATTTCATTATCAGTAGGAATCGATATGAGGGATGGAATGAACACATATGGAAGTAATGTGGAGACATATGGAGTGCGAGAGTCAGCACCTGGGTAGGAATGAGGTGCGTTCCCAGTGCAGAATGGTAGTAGGACAGGATTTCCTGCTTAATTGAAGCTATAGTTTCAACAGGAGCTCCATTAGCACTTGTAAGGCTTGTGATCTTTTTTTTGTTGTATTTAGAAGTAAGAGATTTGAAGAAAAGTGCAGTGTCGGAGTCCCCTTCCTTGAGCCACTGGATTCTGATTTGTCTGAAGGCCGATAAGCTCTTTAACAACTTTGAGCTTAGCATAAGATCGAGAAAAGGAGGGCCTGCTCTTACTATCTCAAAAAAAAATCCTAGAAAATCTAAGGTAAGTTGGCATTGTGAGGACAAGATCTAAACTCTAACATAGCTTGAGTAGTCAGGTTAGAGCCACCAAAGTTTTCATTGGCTGATTTGGTTATTGTAATACCCCTAATTTTAAAAGGACAGTCCTGGAAGTTATTTTAATTATTTTTGTGCATTTTTTTTTAAATTTATTGTTTAAATTTCATTTTAATTGTTTAATTAATTATTTACTTGATTATTTGAAATACTTGAATTAATTATTTTAATTGAATTAATTTTATGGATTTAATAATTTAATTGTTTTAAATGACTGATTTAGTTAAATTTAGTTAGTTTTCAACGTGACTATCATATAGGGTTTACAGTTTTCATAGGCAGCCGACAATTGAATATAACCTAGGTTGTTCTATGGGCCGAGTTATATACGGATTAAGGTTTAATGTCTAAACCTATAAATATGTATGTTACAGTGGATTAGGGTTTAACAACAACACAAATCAAAACGTGAGTTAGTCTGTAGAACAGAGATACAAAGAGGGAATTGGAGAGAAACACAAAGTAACCTTGGGTGATTAATAAAGCAATTCAAAGAGGAAGGCACGGGGTGTTTCTAGGTTGAACCAAAGCACTGGAGGAGCAGACTTGTAGATAGGACACAAAC
>JAOTQH010264815.1:0-11025 GCA_025631255.1 Cornus kousa | reverse complement strand
TGAAGATAATCTACATAAATTAAACAAACAACGGACTTAACTAATGCAATTTAGGGCGCTTGAATATGCAATATTCGACGCTTATCAGTAGCACCCGTATCAAATAATACACAACCCTGTAAACCATGAATAGGTAACATACCCTCAACAACCTGAGGTGCTTGAACATCCTATGTCATGGGATTATACACCCTGCCATAATGCAACTACTGCAGTGCCTGTCCCTGAGGCTGTGGTGGTGCTGGTAAAGTTGGATATGTCTGTCCTTAAATCCATGGAACTTGTGGTGCGGGTAAAGGTACTGGTGCACTCTGCCCCTGCTCCACATGTTGTCCCTGTCCCTATCCTACTTTAGGACACGATCTGGAAGTATGACCATACTCTCAATAAGTATAGCAACTACCCTGGAAAGTTCCAAATGGCCTCCTCTGTTGGTTAGCCGGTGGCTGAGCCTGTCCTGCCTGTGGTCCCCTATTCTGCTGCCACTGAATAGGTGCCCCATTCCTGTGAGCATCTGAACCACCCTTATATTTCTTCCAAGGCTGTTATCCCTGGAATTTACCCTTATCATTATGTCGGTGTCCATTGCCATTCCCTTTCTCAGCTGACTGATTAGCAGAGTTTCTGTCACCCCGCTTCTCATCCCGAGCCTGCCTGAAGTCCACAGTCAACTGATACTACTATAGAGTGGCGTCTACCACCTGAGTATAAGTAGTGTAAGTTGGACTACCTATAATAGATCGCTTAATAGACCACGTCAATCCCTTAACGAAGCTATTACGCTTCTTCTCCTCTGTATGCACCTCCTCTGGAGCAAAAAGAGACAAGCGCGTGAACTACTGCTCGTACTTTGCCACTATCATGTTCCCCTGATCCAGATTGAGGAACCTTATCTTTATAGCTGCCCTGACTGCATACGGAAAATATTTCTCATCAAAGCGAGCACTGAACTGATCATAGGTCAATAAAATCCTCTCCTTTACGGTGGTAACTGACTCCCACCACTGTAATGCGTCTCCAACTAACTTGAAGGTAGCAAGCATCTGCTTCTGAACCTCCGTGCACTGAACCAGGCGAAGATGTCACTCGATGTCCTTTTTCCACTGGTAAGCTGTTTTCGCATCGGTGGAGCCCGAGAACTCCGCTGGACTCCCATTTGTAAATAAACTCCTAGCCTTTTCCTAAGTATCAGTTTGAACCACTAGTGCTAGTATAGGTGCGGAACTGGTGGTTGATTTTGAAGTGCAGCTGTTACCTTTGCTTCTATAGCCCGAGCAATGAGGTCATTGAGGTGAGGAGGATACTCTGGATCTCTGACCTGATCCTGAGCCTACTGAACTCTCTCCTGCTCTTGGTGTAACTGACCATCACCATCTTGAAACCCAAGCATTTGATGCTCGTCCTCTATTTGCTAAAGCTGTAGGAGATCTTGCTCCCTACGTGCAGCTTCCCTTCGTCATTGATTATTCCGTCTGGTTCTAACGTTAACCATTCTGTGAACACAGAAGGATAGACATCAGTACAACATACAAGGACTATAAAGGGATACAACAAATCCTAAACTTAAGCTCTAATCAAGAGAAAACACTACGCGGAAGTCTTATACGATAGAATCCTAAAGACACTAAACTTGGAATACTCTGATACCAACTGTGATATCCCTCGAATCTAAAGCAATGGGTGATCAAGTCCGAGCACAGATCCGAGGGATACCAAAAAATTAAGATGTAAATAGGCACGGAATACAAAGAGAATAATAAGAAATAAATAAATAAAAGCAAAAAGAATTCTAAATTTAAAAATCCTCAAAATATTATTATTAAAATCCAGTAATCCCAAACCTCCATTAATTTAACAAATCAGGAATCCATCAATTGGACCCCTAATAAAAACCTAAACTGAAAAAGAAACAATTGAAACATAATATAAAGCTAAACATGGAAAACAATCCTACATAGTCGGAAGAATGAGTGTTTGTATCTGCTTTGCACATCCAAGCTCTAACCATGGAACTAACGAACACCTGACAAATAAGAGAATAGGTCAGGCCCACATATAAGTCCTATCCTACTACAATCCATATAGAAACCCGATACGCTAATACATCCAAGATAGCTCAACAATAACTAGAAAAGTCCATATATGTATAGATACACACTGTAGGACGCTCACTAGCCCAATAGGTCTGTCTCAGCCTGAGTAGAGATACCATACAAATCGCATATAATGTGGTCATGTATACCTAGACCTACTAGGAAACAATAACTATGTCCAATTATCTATCTAGGACGATATATGCACCCTAACCATGGTCTCAAGCTCATACTATGACACCATAACATAAATATATAAAGTCCGCATAAACCTAATACCAAATGTCATCCATCTAATATAGTGGTCTGACATAGGTATAACAAACCATCCAGAAACCAAAGTAGGTCATTCAATTATTTATTGACATGACACAAACATGAGTAGGACTTAACCTTTATGGTTAATCCATAACTCAATCCAGAATAGGTAAGACTTAGTATTTGAATTAATCTATCCCTAGTATGCCACCGTCCTATATCGGTGCATACAATCCTCCAATTAGCATAATTGATAAAATAACACTAGGTATTCATCAACCATTCTCAAAAACACGCATCAATATAGATTAATACGTATATAATGATATTAGGCATTCATTATAGAACCTAAAAGTCATGTTCCAACTATTTAAATTGCTAAAATAAATCAAATCATTTAAATCCTCCAAATCGTCTATAAGTTGATGCAGTAAAAAAAAGTTAAATACCAATTTATTCCAAACCAAGTATAGTTAATTGCAAGTAATTCACTATACTTATGATTAAACAGTATTAAATTTTGTATAAAAGAATCCCCAAGTTCCAACAATTAACTTAAGTAACCAAATAGTGTGCAACCTACAAGTTTTTCCTTAAGTTCATCTTACCCCATTCTTTAGTCCAGTTATAAATTAAAGTTTTCCCATAATTTTACAAGTCTATGGCATTCACATACATCATTTAAAGCAGTTAAAATGAAGTAAAAATACCCTGTACAGTCCAAAATCAGCCTAAAAACAGTTAACACATAATTCTGGGCGAGAGCAGGCTCTCACAAATTGAGAGCCTTCTCCATTAACTTGGGAGCTGTCTCCCCACATGGGAGAGTAGGCTCTTGCAGCCTTAGATCCTTTTCCACACCCCTGGGAGCCGGCTCTATCTTTGAGGGAGTTAGCTCCCTCCTTTTGGGAGCCTGCTCTCTCTCCCTTAAGAGCCGTCGTCCGTATTTCTTCGTCTTCTTCACCTCCGATGATACCCTGAGCCTCTGTAATATTTTAAATACTTTTTTTAGTGTTCATTTAGTATCCTAGATTATTTATAAGACATCGACATGCATCAGCGATCTCAACTAAACAAGGCTTAAAATCAAACATAGCAGGATACAACTAAAAGCTTTAAGAATTCTCATATCAGTTTAATTCAACAAAGCTAATTACAATTTAAACATGCATCATAGATATGTTTTAACATTAGTTAAACCCCTGGAGTCTACCTAGGCATGCGCAGAACACAGGTTTAAGGGAAAGATTTAGAACAGAGACTTGGCTTTAGGTTTCCATTCAAAACTTTAAACCACCGTCTCTGTGTTTTTCGACCACCTCCTAGGCTGTCGTTCCACACCTCCATTGCTCTTAATTCAACCCAAAAGTCATCCGTCCCATCCTCCTTGAATCCCTCTGTTTATCTCTCAAGTTTCACTATCTGTTTCTCTCTACCCTCAAAACTCTCTCTTCATGGAACTTAATTTATGTCTTAAACCCTAGACAGACATAATATGATAATATATACTCATATCTGAAAACCTAATTTTAATACCACACTAATCATAAGGCGGCTAACCCACGATGCCAAAACACAAAACCCTAATAGTAATCCAATTAACTCATTTAAATAATTAAAACAATTATATTAATGAAAGAAAATAATAATATTACAATTAATTTAATTAAAGAAGAAAAATCAAAATATAATTAAATTAAACAATTCATTTAAATAAAATAATTCTTCAATTAATTCAAATAAATAAAATTAAATAACACAATTCATTTAAATAAAACAATTTATCAATTAATTCAAATAAACAGGCAAATACACAAATAAACAACTAAAAATGCAATTAAATAATTAATTAAATACCAGGACTATCCTTTTAAAATTAGGGGTATTACACCAGTGATACAGAAAGGTTATATCTGCGAATTCTTTTCAAGTGCTTGATGAAAATACTGAAAGAAAAGAGGTTGTGAACACTAGGACAATTGATGGTGATGTGGAGAGGTTAGCTTATGTGGAATCTAATACTCCTACAGCTCTGATGGATAAAAGTAGTAATGCGAAGTGCCTGCAACAAAATGTTCTGGAAAATGTGGAACTATACAGGAAGTTGTTAAGGAGACTCAAGAGAATCAAAATTTATTGGAAAGTGTAGTACCTACACAGGAAGTTGTAATGGAAACTCAAGAGGAAAATGGTCAAGGTGAATGTAAAGAAGGGGATCCAGGTTCTCCAGGAGGGAGATCATCTACTAAGAAACATAAAAAGAAGAATAAAGGAAGGAAGCTGAAATTGATACTAGTGTGAGAATCAATAGAAGAATGCTTACAGGTGGGTTTGTAACACCAAATTATGTATCTCAATGATAGGGATGTGGAATGTTAGAGGGCTCAACAGGCAAATAATGCAGAAGGAAGTAATGGCCTGGTTGAGTGGTTCCTCAAATCTTTTTTTGTGGATTGGTGGAAACAAGAGTTAATGTTTCAAAGTTTCAAAAAATTAAGATTAGGATTAGGCGTAACTGGGAGTGGGTTAATAATTATAATGCTGATGCAGGTGGCTGTATTTGGTGTGGATGGGATGCTTTGAAGATTAGGGTGGATATCCTTGTGTCTAAGGATCAGTTGATTCATTTAAAAGTGAATATAAAAGGGAGTATTATAAGTTTCTTTATTACTTTTGTGTATGCTAAAAATACTACTCTGGAGAGAACACAGTTATGCAGAGATTTAGAAGATATTGGTCTGAAAGTTGATGGACCATGGTTATTATTAGGTGATTGGAATATAGTTAGGTTTAATAATGAGAAGAAGGGTGGTAGAATTCATCCTCCCAAGGTTTTTTCAGAATTTAATAGCAAAATTGATAAGCTGTGCTTAACTAGTATGCCTACAGCAAATGGTGTTTTCACTTGGTACAACAAAAGGTTTGGTAGTAGGAGGATATATGCTAAATTAGATAGAGGATTGATGAATGAGGAATGGGCTTTGGCTTATCCCGATTCTTATGTTTTATTAACTCATCCATTGACTTCTAACTACTGGGGTCTATTCATAAATTTACCTATAAAGATTGCTTCAAGGCCCAACAAACCTTTCAAGTTTTTACTGGTGTGGAATAAGCAACCTCTGGTGAAAGATATTGTGGTATCTACTTGGAATTCACATTTCAAAGGGGACTCAATCACAAAGCTGTTATTCAAGTTAAAGCTCTGTAAGAAGGCTGTGAGACAGTGGAATATTAAGAAGTTTGGTTCAGTTTATGCAGAAGTTCAATCATGTAAAAAGAACTTGGCAGAAGCTCATGTTTTACTGGCTACTGATCCAATGAATGGGGATTTGATTCAGGTGGAGGATGAGTGTAGATTAAACCTGGAAGCTACAATATCAAATGAAACTATTACTTTGGCTCAGAAATCAAGGGTCAGATAGGTGAAAGAGCATTATAGATGCTCCAAGTTTTTTTTTCTTCAAAAGATTAAGCAACATAGAGCAAATAATAACATGACAACAATTTAACATAAAGGGGTTTTGATCACTGATCCTTCTGTAATTAGTAAACTATTTATAGATCATTTTTAGAAGGCTTATTCAAGTGGTAATTGTAGGTTATCTAAACCTGATCAAAAGTATATAAGGAGTCCTTTGGTTTTTTAAGATGTCTGTATGTTGAAGGCTAAAGTTATAAAGAATGAGGTGAAAATGATTTTTGAAGTGGGATCAGACAGAGCTCCTGGACTAGATGGGTTTACAGTTAGGTTTTTTCAACAATATTGGACAATAGTTGTAGATGATTTTACTGAAGCTGTGTTACAATTCTTTAATAATCCTATTTTAGGTAAAGGTGTTAACAACACCTTCATTACTTTGATACAAAAGAAGAAGGTTGCAATTCAGGTGGGTGATTATAGACCTATATCGCTATGTAATGTATTCTACAAAACTGTGGCTAAGATCTTAGCTAATAGATTAGCTAAGGTTTTGGGGAAAATTGTTAGAAAGGAACAAACTGCATTTTAAGATAACATTATTATAACTAATGAGCTTATGAAGGGGTTTGGTGCAAAGAGGGAAAAACTAAATATGGCATAAAAAATTGACCTAAGAAAGGCATATGATACAGTCTAGTGGCCCTTCTTGTTAAACTTATTAAAGTTGTTTGGCTTTGGGAATCAATGGATAAGGTGGATCACAGACTGTTTATCATCTGTTTGGTTTTCAATTCTTATTAATGGTTCTCCTCAAGGTTTTTTTCAACCAAAGAGGGGGTCTAAGGTAGGGTTGTCCTCTGTTGCCTCTCTTGTTTACCTTGGCTAATGGTTACTTCTCTCGGATGATGGACTGGAAAGTAAAGAGGTGTTGTGGTACTGTCATAGGTTTCCTATTAGTCATCAGTTTTTTGTTGATGACTTACTGTTAGTGATTAGAGAAAATATGGGAAGTATTTTAATTGTGAAAAAATTGTTGACACAATTTGAAAAAACCTCTGGTTTAGTAGTGAACAAGGACAAGTCTGAAGTATATTTTACTAGTTCAGTTAGAAGAAGGAATTCCATTATCAGATCTCTGGGATGTAAGGTAGGGAAATTACCTTTTACCTACTTGGGATTACCTATTTCAAATAAAATGTTGAGGTAAGTTAATTGTTTGAGCTTGGTGGATGAAATTATTGCTATTACTTCCAGATGGAATAGGCTGCATCTATAGAGTGGAGCTTAGCAGAGCTGTAATAATTCCCATGGTGCAATATTAGACTTTAGTTTATTTACTTACTATTGTTGTTTCAAGTTGTATTGAGAGAAGAATGAGGAATTTTGTGTGGGGTCGTGTAGAAAATAGGAAAAAAAATGCATGGTTTGAGATGGAAGAAGATTAATGTTCCTAAAGAGGAAGAGGGTTTGGAACTTACAAGAATTGAAGATATTGATATAGTTGGGAAAATCTATCTTGCTTGGGATTTTTTTGTTGTCCAGGGACAGGCTGTAGGTAGCATGATTTAGATAGTGCTATTTGAGAAAGATTTCATACTGGAATGTTGTTCCAAAAGGGAATTTTTCTACTGTGTGGAGGAGTATGATTGTTGTCAGAGATTATATCAAGGTTAATTGCAGATACAAAATTGGTGATGGGCATAATATCAAAGTTTTTCTAGATCCATGGTGTGAAGGAAAATTATTAAAAGAAATTTATAATTATAGGATTCTGGGACAGTTGAGCAGAGATAAGAAGATTTATATGAAGGAATTCATTACAGGTGGGCAATGGGATGAATACAAATTGAGTAATACTACACAAGAATTGATGCAAATGTGTAAAAATCAGGTGATACAGGGTGGGGAAGATAAGTTACAGTGGATTAATACTTTTTGTTTTAAAACAGCATAGGAAGCTGTTAGAGTGAAAATTGAAGAGGTGGCTTGGGCTTGTTTATGTTGGAGTGGGGGGGAGGCCTAGATGGTTAGTTCACTAGGTGTTAGTAATGTAGAAAACAAATATTTCTCAGGAATTTTTTAAAATACGAGGTTTTGCATTGGCAGCAAGGTGATATTTATGCTATACAAAGATTGAAACTTTGGACCACCTATTTTCTAGCTATGTCTATACTTGGAAAGTGTGGACATCCCTTTTTAAAACCTATGGTTGGAATTTGAATAGAACCTTAAGAGTTCAAGACTTGGTAGATCAATTTATTTATAATTTTCAAAGAAGAGATATCAAGAAGATGCATGATAATAGATTGCATGATAAGAATGCAAGAGAAGCTAAGGATTTAGCTAAAAGTATTCTATGGGAGGTTTTAGATGTGTTTGGAGTTAATCTCCAAGACATTTGTAATTTTCTATTGCTTGCTAGTTTAGGTTTCTGAGTGTTCTTCCCTAGGATTTTGTTTGTTTTGATAAGAGTATGCCCCCCATTTGTTTTTATGTACTAGTTTGTTTATATTCAATATACTCCATTCATTTAGGGAAAAAAAAAAGGTGTGTTTGTGTATCTGTGTTATTATGTTATTATTAGTGTTATTGTGTTTGTATTTTTGTTTTTGTTTTTGTGTTAGTGTTTATCTTTATTTGTGCTTGTATTTATTTGTATTATAGTGTTAGTGTTAGTCTTATTGTGTTTGTGTTATTATTTTTGTGTTTGTGTTTGTGTTATTATTAGTGTTATTGTGTTTGTATTTTTTTGTTTGTGTTTGTATTTTTTTGTTAAGTGTTAGGATTACGTGTTCAATTTTCAGTGTTGATATTTGTTTATGTTACATGTTTCGTGTTACATGATAAGTGTTAGTGATGTGTTATGTGTTTGTATTACATGTTAGTGTTAGTGTTAGTGTTTGTGCTTGTGCTTATATGTGTGCGTCGAGTATTGGTATGTGTGTTTTGGGTGGGTGTTGGTGTGTTTTTGTTTGTGTTTGTGCTTCTGCCTGTGTGTTTATTTGTGTGTGTTTGTGTTTATGCTTGTGTTTATTTTTTGGTGTGCTTGTGTGCATGTGTTAGGTGTTTGTGCATGTGCTTATCCATGTTGGTGTTTGTGTTTGTGTTTGTATTTGTGTTTATGTATGTTTTATTGTATTTGTGTTTATGTATGTATTATTGTGTTAGTGTTAGTTCTTGTGTTTGTATATTTGTTTTAGTATTTTTGTGTGTTAGTGCTATTATGTTTTCGTGTATGTTATTGTGTTTGTATTAGTCTTAGTGTTATTGTGTTTGTGTTAGTATTATTATTTTTTTGTTTGTATTTGTGTTAATGTTATTATTTTTGTGTTTGTATTACTATTATTATTTTTGTATTTGTATTTGTGTTAGTGTTATTGTGTTATTGTGATTGTATTTAAGTTTGTGTTATTATATTTATGTTTATTTATGTTAGTATTAATGTTATTATGTTTATTTTTATTTGTGTTTGTGTATGTATTATTGTGTTAGTGTTAGTCTTGTGTTTGTATGTTTGAATTAGTATTTTTGTGTGTTAGTGTTATTATGTTTTCGTGCGTGTTATTGTGTTTGTGTTAGTCTTAGTCTTAGTGTTATTGTGTTTGTATTAGTATTAATATTTTTTTGTTTGTATTTGTGTTAATATTATTATTTTTGTGTTTGTATTACTATTATTATTTTTGTATTTGGGTTAGTGTTAGTGTTATTGTGTTATTGTGATTGTATTTGACTTACTGTTATTGTGTTTGTGTTTACTTGTGTTAGTGTTAGTGTTATTGTATTTGTGTTTATTTGTATTTGTGTTATTGTATTATTATGTTTGTATGTTATCGTATTTTAGTTACTGTGTTATTGTTTTTGTATTTCTGTTTGTGTTTATATGTTTATTTATGTTTGTGTTTATTTATTTATTTGTATTTGTGTTATTGTATTATTGTGTTTGTGTGTTATTGTATTTCAGTTATCGTGTTATTGTGTTTGTATTTATTTGTATTCCTATTTATGTTTGCGTTTATTTTGTTTGTGTTTGTGTTACGTGTTAAATGTTTGTTTAGTGTTAAGTGTTAAATGTTATGTGTTTGTGTTTGTGTGTTAGGTGTTTTTGTTACGTATATGTGTTTGTGTTTATTGTTGCTTATCTTATTGTGTTTGTGTTTGTGTTATTGTGTAAGTGTGTTTTTTATTTCTGTTTGTGTTATTGTATTTGTATTTGTTTTATTCTGTTAGTGTTAGTTTTATTGTGTTAATGTGAGTTTGTTTGTTTGTGTTAGTTTTTGTGTGTATTAATGTTATTGTGTCTGTAATAATGTTAGTATTTGTGTCGTCGTGTTTATGGTATTGTTATTGTGTTTGAATTATTATTTTTGTGTTTTTGTTATTATATTTGTTTTTGTCTTATTGTGTTTGCATTATTATTTTTGTATTTGTTTTTATCTTATTGTGTTTGTGTTTGTTTGTGTTATGTGTCACGTGTTAGCGTTAGTAGCAGTGTCTGTGTTAAATGTTACACATTAAGTGTCAAGTGTTGCATGTTTAATGTTAAGTATTCCGTATTTAGTTTTTAGTTTTCAGTTTTTAGTGTCAGTGTAAATGTTTATTTTTATATTTATTTTTGTTTTTGTGTTACGTGTATGTGATAAGTGTTAATTTTGGTGATATGTGTTATGTATTACGTCTTACATGTTTGTGTTTGTGTTTCTATTTGAGTTTATACGTTACGTGTTTGAATTTGAGTTTATGCTATGTGTTAGTTTTACGTTTTAAGTATTAAGTGTTAGTCTTAATGTTTGTATTACGTGTTATATGTTTATGCTAGTGCTTGTGCATGTGTGTTGGATGTTAGTGTGTGTGCGCGTGCGTGTGTTGTGTGTTGGTATGCGCGAGCACGTTGGGTGTGTATTTGTGCTTGTGCCTGTTCTTGTACCTTCCTATTTTTGTGTGTATGTGCTTGTGTTTATGTTTACATGTGAGTGTGGTTCTGTGGTTGCACATGTGTGCGTGCGCATGTGTTGGTGTGTGTCTCTGCGTTTTTGCTTGTTCGTGTTAGTGTGTATCTTTGCCCTTCTGCTTATGCATGTTGGTATGTGTGTCTGTGCTTATGCGTGTTGGTGTCAGTGTTTGTGCTTGTGTTATGGTGTTTCAAGTATTGTGTTTGTGTTTATTTTTATTTGCGTTTGTGTTACGTGTTACGTATTATGTAATGTGTTTGTGTTACATGTTATGTGTTAAGTGTTAGTGTTAGTGTTTGTG